>JWJA01005169.1:0-24480 GCA_000812885.1 Lanzia echinophila
TATAAGACTTGGTAGATCAAATTTACTGGTATAAGGGCTATTCAATTGGTGAGCTTCAATATCCGATCATCTATTTACAAACGACAATTCAAGTTGACAGCCTCGCTATTCATTCATCTTTATTCGAAAGGTTGTCAACTCAACTCAGTATATGGAGAACACAACTATCATATCCATCTATTAAAGAGATTTCTGGTAGGTAAGCAATCCAAGATATTCAACAACAAAATGGTGTACTTCCCACAAATGACCTCTTCCCTACCTGCTTCCTCTTCCGAGTTTCGCAAAGTCCTGGTACGTACCAACTTTCTTGACATACCCTGCACCCACCTGTACATACAAGATGTAAATTCACCCCACGCGCATTCAATCTCCTAACAATCACCAATCAGTACACCGGACTTTATTCGCAAGTCGTCCTGATGACAATCCCCGTTGGCGGCGATATTGGCGACGAAGTGCATACCGTAGACCAAGCGCTCACATTTACCTCGGGCACCGGACTCGCGACCATCAATGGCAAGAACCAAGAAGTCAAGAAGGGCGATCTAATGGTAGTCCCTGCTGGAACACAGCATCAATTCGTGAATACGGGAGATGGACCTCTGATCCTGTATACGATTTATTCGCCCGCAGAGCACGCGCCTACTACGGTACATCATACGAAGGAGCAGGGTGATAAGGAGGAGGAAGAAGGAAAGGATGAGGCGCCCGAGTGGGCCAGGAGAAGTAAGAAGGAAAATGAGGAGGCGGGGTTGGTGAGGTTGAGTGGGAAGTATGATTGAGTGGGCTGCTACGTTACTTGAAACGATTTTATGATTTTGCTGGAGTTAATGATTTGGGTGCGGATAATGCAAGGAGGGGAGGAGCACAGGACTGTTAATGGGTTGTCAGAGCAAAATATCCCTTCTTGTGCACAGCTAAGGCAATCAAAAATCATGCATAAAAATTATTCTTGCAAAGCCCCATACATCTTCTCATCTCTTAACACAAAGTTGTCCAAATCCATTGCAAAAAATATCGGGACATCGACTCTCCGTCTATGATACCGTGTATGTAGTTCCTATGAATTGGAAAGTGGCATGCTCTGACATTGGTCTCAAGATAAAAGTGATGTCTCCATTTTCAAGCACCCTGACTTGATCACCCACCCGTTCTTGCACTTGGAGGACTATAGCTAGCATCACCTTCCGTTATTTTATAGCGTTATCGATTGGTTCTTGCAATTGCAGCTTCAAATTTGGCTGTTCGAGGGGCATGTTACAACAGAATGCTTCACCACGAGTCTGTTCACAGGATAAGAAACGTACAAAATTCCAGTAAAGAAGCGTCGAATTCTATATACACAAGGGATAAGAAATCTGCGGTGATAATAGATAGTCAAGTTATGTGAAGATCGCCGATGAAAATGCCCATACTGGTAAACTGTCGCCCCCCTTACGAGATGAGGGATTACATTCGTATGAAAATGCCTCTTTATGCTATGCTCAACATATCGTCCGCCGTTCACGCACCTACCGGTCTTGGGGAATCATTGATGCGGTATCATATGGACAGAAAGGAAGGGGGTTAAATCATTTCAATTCATCAGACCCATCAGTGTTCAATCAATCAATCAATCAATCCATCCATCCATCCATCCCCCAATGCAATTCCCACCAATTCACAGAATACTCAAACCCCTATTTTCAATCTCCTATTTGGGCTGGCTCACTCTCGATCAATGGCAACAATAATATGGCTAGCCAGGCTCGGGTATATCTCTATCTATATAGACAGAAGATAAGATCTTTGTGACTGATCAGCGATAGATGCATGGTGTATGTATAATTTAGGAATCTCAATCCCATAATCCATCATTTAGGATTTTGTACTATGTGTATTGCATACACCTCTGGCGGCACTCAAACAAACAAACAAACAAACATGCGGGGAAGTTACAGTAAAGTAAGTCGTGACACTCATTCTTTACCTAATATTCATTGATATAGAACAATAGGTATGCTTCAAGCTATTTTCAAATATGCGAAGACAGTAGAGCAGTTGATCAACCCACAAAACTTGGCCTGTTTTTTTTTTTTTCATAACTTTCGCCAGAAGAGAGTAAGTATGTTAGCTCAAAATCCAGTTAATCTTAAATGGGAATTTCAACAGCTCAATGTTCAAAATCTCCGGCAAAGGCTCTCAAATCCAATTCAATATGGTAGAACCATTGGCTTTTGATTGCTTGAGCAATGAATTGTTCGTCAAGTTTTAATGAGATCCTAGAGTTGTTGAAGATTTAGCACTTACCCTTGCCTATTGTTGGTGAAATTTTGGGGATATTATATGTGCATGCAACACGATAAGGCGGGCAATGCCCACGTCATCTGGGCGGTTATCTCCACTACTTAGGCATGGTCTATTTTCGAGATGTTCAAGAAGAGGGGCGAAGGCCGAAGTTTTGATCGGGAGAAGGAAAATGGTTAATTTGACAGTTCTACTAGGTGGTTCATAGCACTTGTCGGGTCTAGGTTCGATATTGGCATGTAGAGCCAATATGCTAGAGTCGTATGTTTGTTGCTTTAACATCAATTCCCAGCTAATTCTTCAATCATTTGAAGAAAAATTGTACAGTTTGAATTATAATCGTCCTATGGTAAAAGAGTATCCGATCCGACATTCCCAACGCCCCTTTACCCAAAGAGCAATCATCTAAACTTGCTCACAATAACCGCAATAATAAGTAGAACCAAAACCGTGATAATAGCAACTGTGATTATCCGGTTGGTAGCCATCCTAAACAGCGATTAGTAAATACCCTTCAATATCATGACTGCTAAGGAGGATTTATTACCTACGACTCATCCCCCTCAGAGTCTTCACACTCCTATCCACAAATCCCTCACTTTGAATCAATGTATCATGTGTGTGTTGAATTGTTTCTCTCTGTCTATGCAAATCCGCAAGCGTGCTAGCACCGATAGCCTCCGTCTCATTTGCCAGCGCCTGACTGGCCTTAAGTCTCTGCGAACTGCGATCTAATCTATCGGTTCCGGAAAGTAGTTGTTGTCTTTGTTCCAACTGCAAATCGTTTGGATTATCTGAATAGCGAGATCCGAACAGTGCAGAACGGTCGTTCTCTAGTGATCGTAACTTCCTCTTTGCGACGTCCACATCAGACTCGTGGTTGCGGAATCGTTGGTTTACTTTGCTACGAGTGGCGGATGGGATGTTTTGTTTTTCGAGTCGCATTTGATCGAGCTGGAAGGGAGGGGAACAAGTTAGTTGAGTCAATAAACATTGCATACTTCAGGAAGAACCCACCAATTCGCTCGCTTCCTCTAATGCCCTCTCTGCTTGACTGATGGCTGATTTGCGTGGTTCACCGGTGAGTTCGGCGATTTGATCCAATTTTTGATTCAAATCGGCTTGAACAAGTTTGAGTTCGGCTTCATAACTGGTGAAGAGTTCCGAACCAGCATCAGTGTCGAGTGGATTAGACATATTGAAATACTGTAATATATATTACAGTGGGGGGAGTGGTAAAGAGAGATTGTTGTAAATGAAGGTTGCCTTTAATTACGTCGCAAGCAGCAATGCTTCCCTCGGTTCAAGAATCAAACAACCAGATGGTTTAGTGGAAAGTAATGGGTTATCAAAGTAAATAGTAAAATGTTATATGAACGAACAAAGCAAATGAAGTGAAATTTAACTATTTAATTTTATTGGTTTGATAATCCAATTTTGGTTTGATAACTGTTTTAACTGTACCAAGAGAGAGAGTGTGTATGTGATTTGTTTTAAGGTTCTTAAGGGAAGAAGGGAAATTGAAGGAAGAGAAGGCCAAACCAAGGGGAAGTTGCCATATTCAGTGTGTTCAGATCGTCACCAATTCCCCCATCTAATTAGCCACAATTAGCCACAATTTATTATAGAAATATTTACTATTATTACACATGATTCTTATATTACGCCACAAATATTTACCTAGGTATTATCCTTGTACATTCTGCAATCTAAAACATGCATCCAACCCCACCAGCGCACCAGACCAAGATGGAACTCTCTCTTACAACAGAACAGCTTTGAAGATTACAAGATGGCAGGACCGTTCTTTCTGATTCAACATCAAAGCAAAAAAAGCAAAAACGGTAAAATAACAAGGAAAATATTATTTTTAGGTAATTCTTCTCCTATTTAAGATTCAAGAAATCTTCTCTTCTCCTTTTTTACTCTTCAGTTAATAATTGCTTGCATTTCCAACTTGTACCATATCCTCCATCCATCCATCCATCCATCTGCTCACTCAGTGTTGTATATTGCCATTTCAATTGTGTATATTTGAATCAGAAGTCATCCACCTCCAAAGTCTTAAACACTAAGGTGTACTTGTACCATAGTGCCTCAAACGCCAATAGGTACCAAACTTGGAAGCTCCATTGGATTCAATCCCTCTCCTCTGCAAGCTGTCGATATCTCTCTCTTCCTACTTGATTGGAGGCAACGAATCCAAGCAAGAAATGCCAACATCAAATATTATCAACCTTGACATGTGAAAATATTTCAAAATCAACCTGCTACAATATATCCCCTTCAAGTTCTTTTTCTTTGCTACTCCAGATACCCTCACTGGTAATACATTATGTCCGGCCACCTAACAGAACAATTTCCAAGAAAGAAAGTCGCAATCATTGGAAGTGGCTGCGCGGGTATAGGTGCTTTATGGGCCTTGAATCGAACTCATCATGATGTCTACATCTATGAAGCTGCAGATAGGTTGGGAGGACATACGAATACAGTTGAGTATACTTATAATGGCCGTACCACACCAGTAGATACAGGATTCATAGTCATGAATGCAGCTACTTATCGTATGTATTCCTTTTCTATCCTTAAGGTGTATGCGCAGACTCTAGATTCATGTAGCTAACATCAAGTGACAGCAAACTTCATAGCTTTCCTAGACGTGCTGAATATCCCGATTATACCTACCGATATGACGTTCGCAGTCTCCCGAGATAAAGGTCTATTTGAATGGGCAGGAACATCGCTCTCAGCTGTATTCGCACAACGAGGGAACATTTTCTCTTTACGAATGTGGAGGATGATTTTCGACATCATTCGCTTCAACCAATTTGCCTTGGACTTATTGACAGAAGAGGATAAAATTGGAATACATACAAATGGAAATGGAAATGGAAACGTAAACGGAAAGGCAAATGGAAATGCAAATGGAGTATCACATGTTGACAAGCAAGAGAGCATTGGGGAGTATCTGGATAGGGAAGGATATTCAGATGCTTTCCGCGATGATTATCTGTTACCAATGACTGCCTCTGTCTGGAGTACTAGTCCTGATAAATGTTCACTGGAATTCCCTGCTGTAACGTTGGTTAGATTTATGTAAGTTAATTCCCGACTTTCTCGCATGAAACAGCTTTACTAACAATTTCAGGTGGAATCATCATCTCCTCAGCACCATAACCGCACGCCCACAATGGCTCACCATCCCTGGGGGAGGCAAAACTTACATCGATCGCGTAATGCACGGCTTCCCACCCAACCATGTACATCTTTCCACTCCCGTTGAATCTATAACCAACGAACCGGACGATCGGGTGCGCCTGCACCTCGAGAATGGCACCTCTGAAGTCTATGACCATGTAATTCTTGCCACACACGGCGATACGGCGCACCGCCTCATTCGGTCATCATCTACGCCGACTGAGCGAAGCATCCTCTCTGCCTTTCAAACCAGTAAGAACACCGCTGTGTTGCACTCGGACCTCTCTCTCATGCCCCAAAGACGAGAAGCCTGGGCTGCCTGGAATTACATTACTTCAACTCCTTCAACCAACCAAAAAGTCAACCAGGTGTGCCTAACCTATAACATGAACATTCTTCAACATCTTCCCACCAAACTCTACTCCAATATACTCGTCACGCTGAACCCACTCTTCCCTCCCAAGAAGAGTCTCACCCACAGCACTTACACATACAGTCATCCACTGTACACACCTCGCGCCATTCAATCACAAACTATGCTGCCCATGATACAGAATACCAGGGGAATAAGCTATGCAGGGGCGTGGACAAAATATGGGTTTCACGAGGATGCGTTTAGTAGTGGGGTGAAGGTTGCGATGGAACACCTGGGAGCGACGGTGCCATTTGAGTTCAAGGATAGCACCTTTTCTCGGGGGAGGAGACCGGTTTTTGGCGTAGGAGATTTGTTGCTAAGGATTTGGGTGGAGATGGTGATGATGTTTATTGGATTCGTGGAGTGGATGGTAGGTATCGAGAGAGGGGCCAGAAAAGAGGCGATGCGGCAGATAAGGAAAAAGGTGGAGTAGAAGTGCGTTTAAGTCTGATGGTGGCGAAAGCATAATGTCGGATGAGATGAGATGGATGTGGGAGGATATGAGGAGGAAATAGTAGTCTGACATTCTAGACGCGGTGATGGTAGAAATATTGGTAACCTTGCCTTATAAACGAGAATGGCAGAACGCAAGGGATTTGCTGAACCTTTGGACGGGAATGATGACATTTTTATCTACTCGTATATGTACGTGCCTTACTTATGCTATAGCTGTATATCATAGCTTAAGTAGCGAGATTGATCTTGCTATATCATGAAGCACATATTGAGTGAATATCTACTTCGAACTCAAAATGTGGATTAAAGTAAAATCATGGAAATGAGCAAGATGCAATCATAATATCAATAATTGTATGTATAGCTATCAATCAGTAAATCCACACGAGTATTTCTCCACCCAACTAAATACTAATAAAAAAGCTCTTCTCCCCCTCTCGCGGCTTCACCTCCGCTCGTTTCAAAATCGGATCCGCACAACTAGTTCTGATTCTTTCAGGTGTCGCCGGACTTTCTAATCTCAACAAACCATCTCCACCATCAACCCCCTTCTCAGGCAACACACCATACTGCGCTCTCGCTGCCTTTAACGCATCTCTCACGGCAAAGAACACCGCACTCCCCATGAACAATGGGGGTTCGCCTACTCCCCTACTCCTCTGAATCGTCTTTAGGTCTTCCCACTCTACTCCCTTCAACAACGCCACGTTAAACACTTGTGGGATATCCCTGAATCCGGGGATTTTGTATGCGCCAGGTCCTCTGGTTGCCAATTGTCCTTTCATGGGGCCTCCTCTGAACCATAGAGATTCCTCTGTAGTGAAGAGTCCCATGCCTTGCACAAAAGCGCCTTCGATTTGTCCGTAATCTATTGATGGGTTGATGGAGCGACCGACATCCATCTTGATGTCTGTGCGGAGACAAGTCCAGTCTCCCGTTAGGGTATCAATCTCTACTTCCGAGGCGGTAACGCCCTGCGTGAAGTAGAAGTACATTTGGCCTGTGTTCGGGCCCCATGTGTAGCCGATGTCGGGAGTTTTGTAGAAGCCATTCGCGGAAAGGTTCACTCGGTCGAAGTAAGCTGCATGGGCGAGTTCTTTCATAGAAGCTGAGGGGCCAAGGGAGGCACGATATGGGGCGAGACGTTCGTTCAGTTGGGCGCAGGCATTAAAAATGGCGTAGCCATTGAGATCGGAGGATGCGGACGCGGCTGTTGATGATGTGTTCGGTACAGTATTGGTGGCGGTTTCAGAGATGAAAACGGCTTCGAGTGGCACACTGAGGGCTTCTGCTGCCACCATCATCATTTTTGTGTGAAGGCCTTGGCCCATTTCAGTACCACCATGCGCAACAAGCACGGATCCATCATGATAGATGTGAACCAATGCACCAGCTTGATTAAGGAAAAGTGCCGTGAAGGAGATACCAAATTTGGTAGGGATAATAGCAAGGCCCCTCTTTTTCCACTTATGTTCAGCATTGAACTTTGTTATTGCTTCTCGTCTCTCGGCATAGTTTGATTCTTCTTGGACCTGCTTGTACATAAGTGGTACATGCCAATCCTTCAATGATTGGTTGTAGTGAGTTTGTTCGCTTGCTTTGTAGAAGTTTATTTCTCTGAGCTTTTCTACGGGCATACCAAGACGATCTGCGACCTCACTCATGTAACACTCGGCCATAAAGAGTCCCTGTGGGCCACCAAATCCCCTAAAGGCTGTATTCGACATTGTGTTGGTTTTGCAAACACGGCCTCGAACATGAACATTGGGTATCATATAACAGTTATCGCAATGAGATAATGATCTATCCAGAACGGCACCAGAGAGATCCTGATAAAGCAATTAGTTACGATAAGTCAATCGACAGTACATGACAACTTACTTGTGTCCAGCCTGCATTGCAGAACATGTCTAAGTCGAGTGCTTGGAGCTTCCCGTCCTTGTTCACCGCAACCTTCCATCGCGACAAGAAAGGATGCCTTTGACCAGAAGTGACCATATCTTCGTCACGATTAAGCATGCAACGCACAGGTCGACCGGTCTTTTTCGCCGAGAGAGCCACAATACCACAGAGTTGTATTGATCGTGTTTCCTTTCCACCAAAACCACCACCAAGTCTTTTGACTTTGCTAACGACCTTATTAGCAGCGACATTGCACACCTGTGCTACATATGTTTGACTAATCAAATGTTAGATTGTGGCTTTAGATTTGAGTCTAAAACTTACGTTTCTGTAGGATTCTGAGTACCAGACCAAATCTCCATTTCACCATCCTCCATCTTTGGTATGGCTACACAAGCTTGTGTTTCTAAATAGAAATGTTCTTGGCCTCCCATTCGTGAGACACCAGTGAAGACATGATCCGCCTCTTTGAATGCCTTCTCCGCGTCTCCTTTCTTAATATATCTGTAATGATCGAAAAAGCTTTCCTTCTCAATGGCCTCCTCCATCGTGAATATTGCTGGCAACTCTTCGTATTCCACCTGTACAGCTCGCGCTCCAGCAGTCGCATTTGCCGCAGAATCAGCCAAAATCATTCCAATAGGTTGACCTGTGGTGAACACTTCATCTACAGCAAAGAAAAGTTCGTCACAGTTTGGCGCTCCCCAATAATTGGCTTCAGGGCTTGGCAAATCAGTATGATCAACATATTCAACGACGCCCGGAAGATCCATCGCAGGAGCGTGATTAACGCTAATAATTTTGGCGTGAGCTTTGTTGGATAGCACCATACATCCGTATAACTCGTTCTTCTGAACTGGTATATCATCTGTATATTGTGCCTCGCCACAAGTTTGCTTTAAGGCCGCGACGTGTGGAGTTGCCTTTCCAAGCACTGTCTGCTGGTATGCAACGGTGGCATCCCTGTCTTCCTTCCCAGAAGAAATCATCCTCTCGATTTCCGGAACGGCTTGTGCGTCTACTTCTAAATTCTTAGCTTCCACTTGAGAGGCGATTTCATGATAAAAGCGGTAGAAGAAACCAAAAGCAAGAGACTTTCGATAAGTGGCCATTCCGCCTGGCACGCCGAAGCTAAGATTAAAATCTTCCTCGAGGGCATTCATGGTACCCTCCAAAGTGGCAGGGTCGGTAAGACATTTACCAAGTAGATAGGCTTCAGCCTTTTTTGCTGCAATCGTTGTGGGGGCCATGCCTCCATAGACAAGGCTTGTACTGCCTACTATCTGTGAGTCGTTAATGCAGATGCGCAGAGCTGCATTTACAATAGCGATATCATCATCCTTCCGTTTGGATTGTTTGAATGCGCGGAGATATTCTCCCTTTTGTGTTACGGGTATCCGAATGCTAGCAATAATGGCATCCGGAGGTAAGGCAGTCAATCTATAACCCTTGAAGAACTGGGACATGGGAATTTCTATTTCTTTGTGCAATGATTTTGCTATTAGAACGGCGTTCGAGGCAACGAAGACAGGGTTGAGGTCCGAAATAGGGGAGGCAGTAGCCAAATTTCCAGCTGGAGTGCCAACATTTCTGATTTGCCGTCCAGCAAAGTACTTCAACTGTTTGTGGATGGCTCTGGTAGATAAAGTCAGTACGATGAAAGCTTTATAATTAGATTGTATAGCTACATTGAGCAGATGCGTAACAGAAGGGATAGACGAGGGAAAACCTTACGTGAACACTTGTCCCTTTTCAGGACCATAATGTTTAGCGGCTTCTTGGACAATGGATTCAAGGTCTGTCAGGATAACATTACCACCTATTTCCAGATGGTCATCCTTAAAGGAGTATTGCCTTAATTCCGGAATATCCCCAACGAATACAGAAGCTGTATATTGCATAGCCTTAAACTTTATCTCAATCTGCGTTTCTGTGCTGCCGCCTATTATCTTAGCAGATGGGTACACGCTTTTGATCTGCAAAAGTTGTTCCATCGTGATTGGACGATACCACTTCTTTCTCTTGTTCCCGAAAGCTAAAGGTCTAAACTCATGCCGACTGAGGGGGGGTGGGAATATGAGCTCCGTGTCCGGATTGTACTCGATAAATCCAGGAGGGGTAAACCGCTTAATAGGTTGATCATCCTTAAAGTTGTTTTTAAAGCATCCTCCCCCTTCTCCACCACCATTTTCCATGCAGCACCCACCTCCACCATTGGCCGTCGACTTACCACATCCAGCTCCAGCACTAAAGGTTTGAGCAGCATCTAAGATAGGCCGGTATCCTGTACATCGACACAAATTTCCATCAAATGCCTCTTCTATATCATGTTCGGATGGAGGATTCGTGTTATTTCGTAGAAGAGCATATAAGCTCATCACTATACCTGGTGTACAAAACCCGCATTGACTTCCATTTCCTTTCGCAATTCTTTCTTGAGTAGGATGTGGCCTTTTTGTATTTCCAATACCTTCAATCGTTATAACGTGTTTTCCATCCACACTGACCAGTGGCGCCAGACAGGCATTTACACTAGCATGATAGATCTTCTTCGTGGTAGGGTTATACTGTGATATCACAACCGTACAAGCTCCACAACCTCCCTCCGCACATCCCAGTTTTGTGCCGGTAAGACCTATTCCACGAAGGTACTCGAGAAGGGTAGTTTCGGGGTCAATGTTATCCAGAGTAATCCGGGTGCCGTTTAGGTAGAATCGAAGAGTATCATCGTAGGCTGTCGTCACTGAAGCGAGCGAATGAGTAGCAGAGGGGGAGACTGCGGGCTCTGGTGTAATGGCGATCGGTGCCATGATTCTATTGGAATGCTGTTATACTATCACCGAGATCCTCACCAAATGATAGTCCTGCAACCTTCGTTTTGCGTACCCTCAAGATACTCAGCGTCACTTTAAAATCAGCTGTTCACGGTGAATGAAAATAAGAGAGAATTAATTAAGAAAAATAATCAAAGGAAAACCAAAGAGATTTACATTCTTCAAGCAAGTAGAAATGTAAGAAAGTATAGCGGGGCGGGCTTGCTTGCTTATCATGGAGCCAATGGAGGTCTCCGATAGCCTTACTGTAGTGTTTTGCCGGTCCCTGTATGTAACCTCTAGGAACAAATGGCGGGGTATTTTGTTTGTCGGATGAAAAGGTACTCCTGTAATAATCTAACAAATAGCTTCAATAGAGCCAACCACATTAGATTGTGTCTTATTGTCTGTCCTTTTACCTCGAGATTGGGGTGAAGGAAGTAACTTTAGTTATAAATGCTGAACAATGTCGATTCTTTCATTTGTCCAAATAACATGCATCCAGATTTCTATGGAAATTCCATATGGTGGACATGGACAAGGTGGATAACCTAGCATCAGTACAGATCTGTAGTGGCAAATGCCGCCTCGGAATTCGCCTGTCATGGAGATCTGGCGGGCAATCGCATCGCTTGGCACGGCGGTGGGGTGGGATGGGGTGGATTACATAAGATTAAATTTGATCTTATACCTCGGCTCAAGTTTCTGCTTTTCGTCCACCAGTCCAAACAGATTCATGAACAGCAACAGCAAGAGCCAATTACACCAGAAACATAGCAGCTTATGGGAATGTATTGATTAACGCTCTTTTCAATCTCGACTACAATGCTAACCTTAATCCCGAATTGAGGATGGCATTAAGATAACCCACATCTCTGGCACTCATGATCTAGACTGAGAATTTGTTTCCATCATAGTGCTCGCTCATGTGAGGACATGCGTGGCCTAACTACAGCTCCCGAGAGCCATCAATTTTCTTCATCCAATCGAAGAGGGCGAGAACAGATACGCGTATCAGCTTCGTGCGAATGACATCTATGCTAAACATAGCTCTTGTAGTCGCGGCTTTGATACGAAACTGAATTACTTTGGACTTTCTTACCCGTTGATGGGCATCTCCCTCAATCTCGGTACCAATTGCAACCGTCTACCATAGAGCAAGTGCTATTCATACTCTTGATAGCAGTGCTTGCGATGAAATGGTCCAATTGCCGATTCCCTCGTGCGTTAGCATAGGTAATGCAATGGTGGACTGGTGGATTTTCCCATCGGGACGGGAAGAAGTTGGTGATGGCCCGCAAAACAGGCAAAGGAATCCCTTATCCGAACTGTCGTTAGCGGTAACGAGCCTGTGATGGAGTCTATCCTAACTCGTAACGTCTCTGAACTCCAAAGACCTGTATGGATGGAACTATCCCTCTTTTCATCGTCTTGATGCGACAATGAAGTATCAATACTGAGTTCATCGACGCTCAGAAAGAGACACCTAAGGGCCACAAGTACAGGGAGGACTTTGTGCAACTCAACGTAGTTTAAGAGGGTCAGTAATAACATATCCAATGAAGCTTGGGAGGGTATAGGTCTTGCGTTAATAACTCCTGTTTGACCAGTTGTCATTCTGACTCTTCTTTTCCTGGAATTTATTCTCACACTGTGGGTTTTCGCCAAAGCTGCTCGCTATTCCGATGATTCTGTAGCAACTCGTATTGACAGGATATCATCCTATAGGAGGAGATGAAAGTGCTTCGATGTTCGACAATATGCTAAAATTTAAATGCTTAAAGTCTTGTCCCCCTGCCTTGACTTTAACGACGACGCAAAAGAATTTATGCGTCGATGATGCTATACCTAGACACTTGCTTACAAGTTGATCCTACTATACGCCACCGTCAATGTCGATCGGAAGGATTTGGATGCAGAAATCTTTTATGCGAAGCCTTTCGTTTTCTATTTACGCACGTTGAGATATGCAGTATGGGATCCACGAATAACACGCTTGAAATGATTTTGCACAAAAGCCAGTTACCAAAGCCAGCAGGTACGGAGCATCAGTGAAGCGTCCAGAAACCACAGAAGTTGAAAAGAACATCCCTTGTTTAAAGGATTTTCTAGATACAGTACATCAGATCTAGGATTTCATGTTTCATGTTTCAAACCCCAACCTATTTCAGGCATCCTCAAACTGCCATCGCAAATCCAGCCCCGATGCCGAGTATTCGGACTTCTCCAAAATGCGACTTTGCGGACTTCTCGAGTTAATATTCATTCAGTTATTCATTTATAAATTCATGCACTTGTACATTCTCAACTTCAACACATATATGTGCGATATATGTGCGATGCGAGTTGAGGTGTATATGCTGGCAAGAAATCCTGTTGCGAGCCTCTTCGATCATCGTCGTCATGCTTTCTCATCTGTGGCGTCCGACCCTGGGCCCCACTAGTATTGCGGCAAGCTATAGTACAGCTTGATATATTCAGTTTGGCCTGATCTATTGGCTATAGTCGCCTACTCGCACAGAACGAACGGGTAGTTTTTCCGAGTGGACATCTGTCACATCGCATCGCATTATTGACACGTGATCAGTGCTTTGGTGCGCTGTGGCATATCCAAGTCATGTTTTGAATATCGTTCTGTCAAGTAATAGCAACACGGATGCACGGATCTTACCCGGCGCACATACTTCCCCTGTAGCTCTCCCCACGTATGGTTTATGCGTTGACATAAAGATGTCTGGGGGTTAGCTTTCGAAATGTGTATATAAAGACACTCATTGAATAGCTGTTTTTCCTTCTTCACCACACTCAGTTTACTCTTCAATACAATTGTCTGGAACAATCTACTTCAATCAATTTACAATCTTCAATTTCTACTTCTTCAAATAAAACACCAACTTTCAACATGACTGTCACAGAAAGAGTTATCCTCCCTGTTCAGGGCGAGGTTGATAACTGGAAGGAGGCTCTCAAGGTCATGCTCCAAACCCTCAAAGGACAAGATGGTAACATCCGTACCAGGTAATTCAACAGCTCCTTTTTACATCTTACATTCATCCATTGACACCCTACTAACACAAAACATCAGATGGGGTCCCCACAGCGAGGACCAGCAAAAGCTCGAGCTCCTCATCGGTTGGGAGGACGCGGACTCACAAGCCAAATTCCAAGGCATGTACCTCCTCTCTGTTTCCTGGCATCTAGTAACACAACTAACATGCATACAGCATCTCCCGCCTTCGGCGAGATGATGACCAAAGTCAAGCCAATCCTCAGCGGCCCCCCTGAAGTCTACTTCATCGAATTCAAGCCCTACGCACCAAAGGAGGTCATCGATGCGCATTTCGTACAGATGCTCACCGTTTCCCAAGGCAGCAAATCCGAGGACGAGCTCCGCGCCGAGGTCAGCAAATTCACAGGCGTCCCCGGCTGCACTGGCGTTGCCTCAGGTCTATCGCTCAAAGAGGTTGGTGACAGGGGCAAGCTCTTCGTCGCTGCTGTCGGATGGGATGGACTTGATCAGAGCGCCACGGCCAACAGCAGCAACGGCCTTGCTGGATCCGAAAGCCATCACGTCAACTTCCGTTTCCCTATTAAGGGTTTCAGTGGTTTGTAGATGGGGCGCTTGTGTAGGCAAACATGGTGCGGGAGAGTATGTGGTATCTTGCTGCAGGGGATTATCAGTGTCTATGTCGCTCTTTTAATATCCTTTTCTTTTATGAGGAGAAAGTAGCCTCAACTTGCAGTAGATAGTTTTCATATGCTCATTCAATGGAATCTCTTTACATATAACTTATACCGATCTTCCTTCTGTGACACTGCTATTTTGTTTGTCTTAGTAGGATTTCAAACTCATATCGATATAACCAATTATCGAATTTCAATTATTAATTTTGACGTCAACTCACTCACTCACTCACTCAACCAATCAATTCTCATTCCGTATAAATCATCATCTCACGGCCCACCACAATCTCCCCTCCGGATCCCGACCCCCGCGTCGAATCGAATCCCACAATCTCCTTAATCCTACCTGTATCTGTAACTTCCTATCTTGTTAAGAGAGCAAGTATGCATGTGGGCTGAAGCATCAAGGGCTTAGGGCTCCGATAGGATATAATTTGAAACGGGTCCCCTTGAATCATGTCTTTGAATAATATGTCTACATAAGGATATGATGGTCAACAGAACGCTAGTTTAGAACCATCTGTCTGTACTAGACATAACCACCACGCTTAGATCATCGTCTGTACCAGTAGTAGCACAGTCACAATCACAAGCCCAACGGGCCACGGCAATCTTTTATACTACATGTAGTTCGCCAACTTATTCACTGTCTCTGAGATATTTCATACTAGTATGGAGATAATCTATCTGTCAAACCCCTACCATCAACGCCTTGATATGTTGCGTTCCCCTTCTGTCCCCCACATGCATTACTTAATCCCGTTTCTTATGTTCTACAGCGGGCTTGAAGATATATCCAAAACCAAATGCCTGTAGAATGCGCCAATGGCCACGCCTCAAACGCCCTGCTTCGAAATTCCACGCTCACAACCAAAAATAGCAAGCAGTAACCATTTTCTTCACCAATTTCCACCCATCACTTAACCTTCCCCATCACCGTCTCCATCCCCCTCGCCACATCCACCTCCCCAGCCCGCTTCTTGACAGCATTCCCGACGCTCCTCTCCCAATCCTCTCTACATCTCAGCACCTGCTCCGTCCAGCCCATGCCCAAATCCCAATATTCCCTCTTGAACGCTTCCCAAACATCCGGTATCCTACTCTTATCACATTCTATCAACTCTACGAATGTTTGTGTTACCCTCCATTTATCAATTATCCCCTGTCTTACATCTTCGCTTAAATACTCGCATCCGTTGAAGAACTCAAATGCCGTGCTTACGTCGTTGAAGATTTTCTCCTTGTAGGGATCACCTTTTTTGAATTTTGCGTTCTTGTTGCGTACGCATGAGAGGTAGCGTATTAGCAGCTCGATAGAGAGCTCTTCGATGAAGATATCCAGCAAAGAATGGTGTATTACACTTTTGTAATCGTTAATGTATTCCTCAAAAGTAACAATCATTTGCTTCATCGCTGTACTGGAATACCATTTTGGTGTAAAGAAATCTTGCATGACAGTTTTGAAATCGACGGCGAAGATTAGCGTGGCGAATTTGGAAATGCAGTGAGTGGAGAGATCGACATAACCGTCGTTGAGTGAGGAGATCTCTAAGTCGATGCGCTCGAGATAGGGGACGGAGACAAGGGGCTCGAACTTTTGGCGGAAAGAGGTTAGGTAACCGAAGCGATTTTCTTCTTCGTTATCATCAATACAGGCAATTTGATCGTTGGCTGTGGCGACGAGCCAATCCTGAAGTGCTTGAAAGCCCTCGAGTTCGGTAGTGGCAGTGAAGTACCTGGAAGCTTCGTCGTCGAGCATTGTTTGCCAGTTTGCCTGGCGCGTTTTGAGACGCAGAACCATGGCGTCGACCACGCCTTCAGTTACATCCATTCTTTGCGAATTTCCAGCTGCATCAACTTGTTCTTGCAGCATACGCCACATGTCGACAAGATTTTTGGTGCGGAAATAACCATATTCATCTTGATCAAGATTCGAACCCTCAACGACATTTCTCTCGTCGAAATCTTTCTTTTCGGTTTTGAAAATTCGATCGAGCCATTGATCCAAGAATTTGATGATAAGTTGTCTGAAATCCCTAACCAACTCAGTCTCTCTTCCATCCAAAACTTGCGGTTGAAGCTCCTCCATCTTAAAGCCCAGTTTATCCATCTTCTTGTAATATTTCTCTGGCCAATTTAAAATAGCCAGCATATTTGCTGAACTCGTATCCGGATCATCAATCATCCCAACCAGGAAGTCATGCATCAATTGATGATATATCTTCCCATACATCTTGAGAATTTTCCACTTTTTCGGCATGAGGGGCACCATTCCTTGTTTCACCGCATTCAAATCATTAAAAAACCACCTCAAATTCTTCTCAAGCTTCGTCGGGTCCTCCAGAAACGCCTGTTTTGCTGCCCCAATCTGACCATCAGCATTAACTTTTATTGCTTCCAAAAACTTTTCTTTATAACCTCTCGTACTCTTCGCTCCATCTGTGATACTCTTAAATCTCGCCGCCATCTCCTTATGGTCCTTGAGCGCCTCTTGTAATGCCTTCACCCTCTTGTCACTTTTCTCCTCCGCCTCAATGATGACTGCCAACCTGACAACCAATGAATTATTCCCGCTCAGCAGAACATTGATTAAGTTTAACGCCACGGTTCCTATATGCTCGTCGAACCAATCAATCGTATCATCCAGCCTCGCAAAATAATCCTCCAGCGTACCCTGCAATTCTGGATCACCCGCTCGCGATATCTGATCTATCGCATCATCCCGTATATTTCGCAACTGTGTTAACTCATAATGTACCGCGAGCAAGTTCCCCATGTTCTCTTGATCATTGTCGTCATCCCTCAACAACCCCTCTACCTGCGTTAACCGCACGTTGAAGTCCTCCAAGTTCCTCCGCATAGCTTCCACCGCCGCAAAATTCCTATGCGTTTGCGAAACCAGATTGATATTCGGGAAATCCCGAATCATGTTTTGTGCTTCCGCGCATAGTTTGTCGATTTTCATCATTTCCTCTTTGATCAACTGGACTGTTCGCTGTCCGTCTGTAATTCCATGCATCCCCGCTTGTGTAACTTCTAATTGCTCTTTGAGTCCGCTGCGCAGTTGCGAATCGACAGCTGTTTTCTTGCGGGTGTATTCGAGTTTCATGGCGGGGATTTTGTCGAGATCGTCCGGATGGCGGAGCAGCTCTGAGAGCTTGATTGTTGAGATATCCATTGTCATTATGATTGGTCTGCCTCTGCCAGCAGAGTCTGAAATAAGTTGATGTAGTGCTAACTTGGTGGTTTACTTGAGCCAAATCGATTTGCCCTCGTAACAGGTTGCTGCAATCCTCAGGTTAATCAAAGTCGCTGATTGAAAGGTTTCTGTAAGATTATACGCAAAACTGAATCCCATAAAACTTTTTAGAACCTAATTAATCGCCGTGCTTCTCTGATATTTCTTGCTCGCAATAAAGATCTTTATTTTCAAACATGAAGTCTCAAGGTTGGGTAAAACACAAAGGTACTCTCCCAAAACGAGCGTAATAATAATCGAATACATGATCCCGAGGAATAGATCACCGGGGAAATAAATCGCCGACGCCCGAATCCCTGTTCTGATCTTCCATTATTTTTCTGCCCGTCAACGAATTGAATTAGATCTCCGACTTTAAAGGTTCCATTTCGCGAGTGCACATTCGAATTTGTTGTTGCGCTGAATACGGTATTTTTCAAGGTACGTTTCTGTATCCCGTATTTCCCTCCTTACATTTCCTCTTCCATATCCCCCCATCTTACTAAACCCAAAAGTACCAGACTAACACCCCTCCTCACAGATGTCCCTACTATCCAAGGCCCTCCCCAAGGCCCTTAATACCGCAAAACCCAAATCCGCTTCCGCCGTCGCGAAATTCGTTCCTATCTCAACCGCCACAGTCCCAACAACATACTTCCGCATAACTCTCACACGCTCTGCAATTGGTCTCCCCAAACGTGTACAAGGCGTATTAAAAGCGCTTGGCCTGCGCAAAAGAACAGCGACCACATTTCTTCCGGTGTCACCGCAGGCAGCAGGACAGATCATGAGGGTTAAGGAGTTGGTGGAGGTAGAGGAGGTGGATAAAAAGCTGAGTAAGAGCGAGGTGAGGGAAGCAAGGAGGCCGGAGGCGGGATTCTATCTGGAGAGGCCGAGTGGGAGGGAGGAACTGTGAGAGGAGATGTTTTGAGCTGAATTGAGTGGGAAGCGAAGTGAAAGGGTATCGTTACGGACGTTTTCTCTCTGACAGGTATTATGGGAAGACCCGAGAAAGATATCTGGGCAAAGGAGGGGAATGGAAGGGGAGACGATGGGGCTGGCTTAGAGGGGCGTTTTGGGATATGGCTACACCTTTCCATGGCACTCGGAGACATAACCAACAGTGCACCACGCAGCGCGCAATGCGACGTCTAGCTCGTACCACAGAATCTACGTCCCTTCTATGTCGAACACATACGAATGTACTATAAGAATTCAGGACGAAACATGAAGTTAGGATGTAAATGCTGTATCATATCCGGTCTCAAATACTATACCATGCTAAAACACACACATCTCTCCCCACTCTTACATCTACGATAACTTGTTTCCAAACTCTTTTCCATGCACCCTCCATGCTTCCTTTCAGACTCCCACCCGTCCTATTCTGTACCTTCCCAATCCACCGAATATGACAGTGCTAAAGCCTACCGGCAGATGATCCAGAAACAGCACCAGCTCCTGCCTATTGCCCCATTCTTTGCCTGCGTAGAAATAATGAAAATAATGACACGCATGCAACCCCCGATTCTTCCTATTCTCCCCGCCACCCTACCCTCATTTCCCATAATCCCGATTCCAACACACAAGCAGCCAAGACACCCCTTTTCTCTTTAAATATACGCATAAGAAGCAAGCAAGAAGGAGCAGTGAAGCGGGAATGGCACAAATCCCTTCACGGGCAAGTGGGAACGACGTGGATACAACTCCTTTACTTAGCCAAGTTGGCATGCCGTGATCTCTTCACCTCCAGGTCACGGATTGAGATATCATTGCTAGATTCCTTGTTCATCAACGTGTATGATACTATATACCTTAGACGGATATAATAAAGCAACAAGAAGTAAATCACCAAGGAGAACAGTCAAGGAGAACAGTCAAGGAGAACAGCCAAGGAGAAACAGATAGATGCGGTAGGTGTGACACTGACCCCTAATAAGGAATTAAACCATTCCTCTGCTGGTATGATCAATAACTTCTGTCCTATCAACTATTAACTGGCTCTCCAATTGTGTGGTCGATCATTCATCGGGTCTTGCGTGCTCCCTGCCCCGAATCCCTGACCATCAAACGAAATTATACTGTCTATCTCTCATGCCCCAAGCTTATGCATAAGAAAGGCAGCAATTACCACAATGTATTCCGTGCTGTATCCACCGTGCACAGCCATATTGATGCTTTCTACTCTGTAGACCCAAATCCACTCTTTCCTCAAGCACAAGGCCACAGGCAGATATCAGCTCGCACGCCTCTCAACCTCACCAGCATACAAGCTACTACAAACCGATCGGTATAGTCAGAAAACGCCACCTGTCATTTCCATCCCAAAGCGCAATCATACATATTTCCCCTGATTTCACCCTGGTTGACTACACACTCCTGGCCTTGTCGATGTATTCCTGTCCGGGCGTCTCATACTCGGCCACAAAGTAATTTGCAGTGTTCTTTCCAATCCATTGAGTCAACTTATATAACTCCTCGCGAAGGCGATTGACTGATTGCAGATCCATATTTGTCTGGGCAATGAGTTCTGGGAGAGTGACTGCAGTTGGTGCGTTAGATTGTTTCCGTTACCTATAGGAAGCAAGAGATCACGAAAAAGAGGAATGAGAACAGAAAGAGGGGTAGAAAGAGTGAATGTCAATGTCCTTACCAAGAAGTCGGCACAAATGCTCCGCACCATAAACATCACCTGGACCTTTAAGTTCACCATTGCCACCGAGCCAAGACTCTCTGAGATCAAGATATTGCGTTCGTTCAAATCTATATAGCTGTTAAAACAATAAGTCGATAGATTGTGAGGGGAGGTAAACCTGTAGAGAAGAATACGACCGAGACATTTATCAAAATATTCCTTGAGGCCTGCAATGACTTCTTCCAGAATGTCGGCTTGCGCACTTCCTTCTTGTCTCTTCGGCTTTTCGAAATCCATGTAGTCGTCGAGCATTTGATTTACTGGCTTTTCAGCCGGCAAAGGGACAAGCTGGTTGTTCTTGGTGACGTTTTCCCAGTCGTCCACGAGAATTGCTTTAATGTGGTCGGGAATCACAATCTTGATAGAAGGTCTCGCATGGAAACTTCCTTCCTGTAAATAGTCAAATTCACGCTCCTTTAAAAATTCTTCATCAAAAGGTGGCAAAATTTTCTTGGTGGTAATGATGGGTGCTCCTGAAACTTCAGAAGTCATCAATAAACCTGGGACAACCCTTCCAAGGTGGTCCTTGAGTTTATATTCTGGCTCTTTTTCGAAAATGACTCCTGCAATTGGAGCAATATCTCTGGAATCTAGGTCGTTTGCGTAATATTGTTCGTTGGATTCTGTGTTGGTACCATTTTTGATATGTTCTTTGAGCTTTGGATGATCCGGGAAAGTTTTTTGCTTCTTTGGAATAATAACTTCGCTCGTCTCGGGTCGGTAAGTATCCTTTTCTCGAATTTTGCCTTGGGATTCGTCTCCAGCTTTGTCCTTGACGATGAATTCAAATCCAGGCGGAGGCCGAGCAGAAAGATCTTGCAGAGCATGAAGATCATGCGCGTGCAAAAATTTCAAAACATCCCACCTCACGCTCTTTGGATTGGCCCAGTCGGGCTCTCTTCCATACGAACGAGGTGGCGATTTTCGTGCGGCTGTAACAGCGGGCGTGGAAGTTGCAAACTCAGGCTGAACAGCGACAGCGCGATTTCTTGCGCTTTTCCGAATGCCCAGAGGAGGGACAACGGGAGTCGCAGTCTTTGTCCCATTTGCTTTTGGCTATATATGATGAGTCTCAGATATGAAGCAGATGCACTGGGTTAACTTACTTTGGTTTGGGGTTTATTTTCTTGACTATCTGTACTTCGACGAGCAATACCAGCTGGGCGAGTGAGGACTTTTGCTTTTTGTATTGCCTTTGGTCTAGGTTGAATGGCTCTTTTTTGAGATTCCATTGACTCCATGGTTTGTGTGTTTCGGGAAACAAATGATTTCGATATTTGTAAATTTGCGAAAATTGAAAGAGGATTTTGGAGAGATCCAGAAAGAAGGTGGAATGACTTTCAGACCAACTGAATTTAAAAACAAAAAAAACATGTACAGCCTCTTTTATATGGTTGTATTGGTACCAAAAATTGAATGTATTGTGTATGAATTGTTCCTATTGTTTTGTACTGAGGAAGGTTGAGTGCCAGTTGAGATGGAAATTCACAATAGGATATTTCGAAATGGGAATAATGCAACTGGATTGGTCCATTCCCCGAGGTTCGGTTGTTTTTGTTTTTGTAGTAAGGAAGGTAGATGAAAACAACAATTTCCCAAAACAATAACAAAAAAATTGTAATAGAAAATCCTCAAGAGACTGACACTTGAAAATCTCAAGGGAATAATATTCTTAAAAATTCGTTGTCGTTGTCTTCCTCTCCTTCATTTCAATACCACCAAGAAAATTTTGCCAAAATTTGAAGAATTGAATACGGAATGATAAGAAAATGGTGGAAAAACTTACTTGTTCTAAATCATAATCACGGTTTCTTCTTGGCCCTCTTCCACCACTTTGAGCAGCAACAGAAGCATGTCTTTCTTCGCTGCCTCTTGCTGAACTGAAATCCGAACCATTTGCTCGATTACTCGTACCCCCACCGAATTTGTTCTTCCCTCCACCAGTTGCCCCAGTCTTGGGTTGCTTTTGATTCATCTTCTTCATCTCCTGATGAAGATGAGCAGCAAGTTCTTTATTCTCATCGTTAAACTTCATTACTCGATCTTGGGGGACCCAATCATCCCATCTATTTTCAGTTATTATGTTAGGTGTTGATTCTTCAATTTTTGTAGCTTGAGCTTGGAGAGGTATCCGGCTGCGAAGGTGATATGTCGATAGCGGTGCATTTTTTTGCCTCATGATGAATGAGGATGAGAATGAAATGAAACAAAACTCAGAAGAATAGGATTGGGTATAATACAAGACAGGAGAAGTGCAATACGATACGATATTTCTTCATACAGTACAAACACAATTAAGTTATCGATTTGAAGAGACTTGACTTTTTGAGGAGATTTGGGATGGTGAAGTGTAAATGATGAGGATGAAGCTATTCTTGAACTTTTCTTTTTTTCTTAAATCAACTATCCAGCTTTTGGAGATATGTGTTAGGTAAAAAGGGTAAGATAGTAGCTAGAGTAAGTAGGTCAAGAATCGTTCCTTCCTTTTCATCATCACTTCAACATCACCTTTTTAAATCTATTCCTCAACTCTTCATTCGATTTTCACTCATTTAAGACTTCTTCATTTCATTTCATTTCTTTTCATCGTGAAATAAAAATAAAGTGACTTACGTTGCTTTCCACCTATAAAATGTCCAATTAGTTTGAATTTTCTGAGAATAAATGGATAGATAGATGGGTCAAGAGTTAAACATACCCCTTATAATGAATTTTACATCTCCAAGAACTTCCATCATCTGTTTGTTTGGTATCCAGTACCTTCGCCTCATACAACAATTCATGATGAAAGCACAAGACTTTCTCATCTTTTGCATAAGGTGCTACAGGAGGAGCTGACTTTGAAGGTGCCATATTTGTATATTATTAAGAAGCAAAGATGGAAATATTATAAAAAAATGTTATTGTATATTGCTTAATGAGTTTTATGAAGTTTTAGTCGATTTGTCGGTCTATCGCGCGCGTTGTAAAAAGGTTGTTGATGAAGAAAAGAGGAAGAGAGTGAGGACGAAAAGGGAGAAACGTGAGAAAATGTATGTTCCATGTAAAGCAAATCAACCGAACAAATGAAAGAAAGAAAGCGCGTCTCGTCTGAAAGGAACGCGTTTAACAATTTAAATTGGATTTGCGCATTATTTTACCCCAGATTATATCAACCATCCATCCATGTAACTTTTATACATTTCCATTATTTTGAAGATTTTAATGACAACTTCATCTCTCGCTGTTTTCGTCTCTGGCAATCTTCTACTTTTGAGTTTCATGTACAAATTCAGAGAATAACAACCTAATTTAATCCTAATACTTTCATTTCCGGTGCCCTTGAAGTCCACAATCGCAAATACTTCATCATACCTCAATATCTACAGCTGGCAAGCTCAAGTCGCAATTGACACTTCACCTACACAACCTACAATGACGACAACCGAATCCCACCTCCTCACAACCTTTCTCCTGACCCCCGCTCCTCTGCCTACCATCATCTCTCTTACATCCTTTACTGCCCTCTTTCCACGCGCACAGCAATCCTCACCTCAAATCCGCCGCCTCTATCGCTCGCTCCAACATCAGCGCGCACTCACCATCGATTCTATAACTGAGAACATCGCGCGCGAAACAAAACGAGGAAATGCGCAGCGGCGTGCTGTAGCGAGAGCGAGAAAGGCGGCTGCGGCCCAGGGGCAGGATGACGATGCGGAGCTAGAGGTTGAAATGCTGGTACGTGATTATTTGATCTCTGTTTTAGCCCTATGCCTTCTTTCTGGCACAAAACCCAGCACCGGCAGGTCAA
>JWJA01005172.1:0-12264 GCA_000812885.1 Lanzia echinophila
ATTAATTATAATTATAATTAATATTTTTATTATTATTAAATAAATAATATTTTAAATATTTAATAATATAATAAAATAAAGTATGATGAATTATTGGGAATGATAATTATTTATATGGTAGTATTAATAGTTGTTTAGTAATGTGATGGTAAGTTGTAAAGTTTTGGGATAGATTTGTGGTTGTGGTTTGATTATTTCTAATTTTGGAGATGAGATACTGACCGCAGTTGTAAATATGTTTATTTCCGTCAGATTTCCAGTTGATGTATGACATCGAAATCCATATTACTATAAGCTGATTTTTTTGTTTGGCCATTATATTCCTTCCTGTGTATTTTGTTACTATTCTTGTAGCAGCTCATAGTTGTTGGTTAATGTAAAACAAACCAACTTGCTGTGTTTTGCGGTGGGTATGATTGATAATTGCTGTATATATATTTGTGAGAATGTGTCTGATATTTCTTCCTTGCTGCATCGTTCAATTCAATAATATAATCACAGGCCTGCAAGAACTCCATTTCTATCCTTATCTGTTTGTTCTTTATTTGCTTCATCTCACTCACTAACTAAAGTTACCATGTCCTCCCAGAACCCAGCAATCAGCGAAACACGCGCAGCATTCGATCGGGACGTCGATGCATGGAGAAAAAGACAAGCATACAAAGAATCGAAAAGGCTAGCAAGACTCAACAAAGTCGTACCTCCCCCTCCTTCTACTACATCATCCTCATCCTCCAAACAAAGATACCCCCCCTCCAGACCCCAACAGCACTCTGCAGAAGATAAACCACATAAGAAATTAACCCATGAAGATGCACTGCGAACGAAATTGGATATCGGAACCAAGATAGCGGATTTAGAGAAATCGGCATCGAAAGGTCAACGTACAGATAGGGCGTTGAGGGATTTACAGAAGAATTACACGGCGGAAAATTTTCGGAACCAGGTATTGAGACGGTTTCCTAATCATGAATTATCTAAGGCGGGCTCGGACCCATTTGATGGTCCTTCGAATGGGAGGAGATAAAGATTGGTGTCCTTACATGCCCGGGCTATCACGGAACAGATTACTACTGCTGAAGACAGTAGTCTTTTTCCTGTGGTAGTTTTCCTGAGCATGATCGATGCGGCAAATGGTTGAGAATAGGGGTACACCGAAGAACAGTGGCTGGGAGATGGTCTTTCTTTTTGGGAATCGGAGTCTTGGCGTTTTTGATTTTATTGTTACAAGTCAGGGCATCAGGGATGTTGGCAGGTGGCGGGGTTCGTAGGCGGGTTCCTTGCTTTCCAAGATGGATGCGTTGTTGGAGGGGTCCGGAGTTTGATGTAGCTAGAATGAGAAATCGATGCGTTGGGTGTGGTGATTGGAGAGCATGGGACGATAAGTTGATGGTGGCGGATGTGTTTGGTTTGCTTTTGGAGTTTTTGGAGTTTTTTTTGGGAGGATAGAAAGAAATGAGAGACCATTGGTAGCCATATTAAGCTAGCCACTTCAATGTCATCCACCATTTTGGTCCAAATACCTTACAGAATACTGTAGGACAACATTATGAGTGACGATGATCTTCATCTTGTGATTGTGCACCAGGCGAAGAGTGAAGAAACTTTGCATTCGGATTTCGTTGTTGTCTTTGCTGCTGGAAACAGGGAGGGACGACAAGGGCCATAGATGGGTAAGAAGCAAGTTGGCTAGATCCCCTCGTCATTCCGCAACATTGCCTACATTAGTGCTGTCGGGGAAATGAATTGTAGCATTACTGTTCATACTGCCTGTCCTTCTAAGACTTTAGTTCTTCCGTGCTGCTCTGCTGCTCTGGGATCGTGAGGAACTGAATAGTAATGATTTCTAGGCGACATGAATATATGGATTAAATATTCAAGTAAGAGTAACTCAGTCGAGGGTTGAGTGTGCGAATCCATGTACTGTATAACATGCAGCATAGAGACGGAATGAGTCGAGGTACTACTTCGTACCATAACAAAGTTCTCCTACGATGCTGTTCTTCGTAGTAGTTGCTAGTCCCCAAAAAAACAATTATGCGTCAAGGGCCTTGCCAGTGAAAATGTATACCTACAGAAATAATAGCGCGCCAATCTAACTACTTCGCTCCATCTCTGGTAATGTAGTTTTGTAGGCGTTAGTCCGATAGGATGTGGAAGTAGAAAATGGAAGGAAACACACACATTGGCGGCCCAAGCCTAATCGCAACAATATCACCTCGGCAGTTCGTCCGACAAAACCACGATGACTATAGCTATAGAGTCCAATTTGCTCACACCACGAACCACCGAATCCCAACGCTAACCTAATTGTCCAATAACGTCTCTGGAGAAAAGTCTCATGGAGGAAAAGCGTTGTTAACACCGAACTGGATATTCAGTACCCCGGTCATTCATATAGTAAACAACTTGTAGCTTACAGTAAATTGCAGCTGACATAATGAATTTGAAATCGGACAATTCATTTCACTTCAAGTAATCATCAATTCACCGCACAAGATTGGCATTTGCTCTATCATGAAATCTCTATTTCCAAATGCCGATTTAAGTCCGCAGCCCTTCGGGTGATACTAACGAACGGGTATGCGGTCTGTATGTTCATTGCGTTTAGCGTAAAAGGTTAGTGCTGATGCGGTCCGCTTCCACAGATAAACTTTCCGAGGTTACACAGTAAAACGGATGTGGTCCCATTATCCGCGCAGCCGTAATGCTCTAGGTTCACTCATGCGAGTCTCCTGCAAGGCTGTCCCGCAAACGGCGGCGGAGATGATTTGAACCTATTACTGAACAAACCTCGCGGAGTAGAATGCATCAACCCAAAGCAATTAGAATCGGCAAAATGCGGTAATTATTACGGAATCACATCCATATGCGATTTAACCGACCTCGCATTCAAAACTTGACACGCCTATTTCTTGCGCTACCATGTCTTGCTTACAATTTGTGGAAGCTTTTGCTAGCTTACTTAAGATTGAGTTCGGCGTTAGCAAGAGTTATCAACGGGCTAACTTATTGAACAATCTTTACGTGTGGACTGAGTCAGCCCGGCTGACATGCATCAGCAGGGTGCGGAGCGGGTAAACCGCGGTGTGGTGCTGGTTAAAATGCAATGCTCAAATTGTCAGATTGCAGAAGTCATTGCGGGGTATGGGTTTGCTTACTTTGAACTTACATGTATGTATTCACACCAACCCATATTCCTCCTACAATTAACCTTGTATTCTAACCATTTCAATTGATGTGTCTCTTCTTTATCTCCGAGGTGCGGGACTGCGGGTGTTCTTTTCTCGATTTATAAACCGCCATATGATGTGTTTGGAAGCGGTTTGGCTAATATAGTTGGCGTAACTATCATAAGCAGCGCCCGTCAACTTGTCTGAGATATAATGGTGCGAAGTTCTGGGTTATACAATTAACATATTCCTAGCATACAAATTGGGGCGGAAAAGGCGGTTCGGGCGGTAGATCCCTTCGACGAGGAACACCTGTTCATGCTGATTCTGGGGATGAGAAGGAGTTGCCACTGATTAAGTATGATGAGGAAGCCGTCCATGATGCGATTGCGTTACAGTCAACAGTTCATACTACACATCTATATATTGGACGGACAATCCACTGTCAGACACTTCTTATTTTCACTCATCGCATTTCATTTCCCACCAGCAAAATGGATTCCATTACCACTCCCATTGTTCTCGATGCACTCATCGTTGGAGCTGGCTTCGGAGGAGTATACCAACTAAAAATCCTCCGGGATCGTGGATACAATGTGAAATTGGTTGAGGCTGGGTCAGATTATGGAGGTGTCTGGCACTGGAATCGTTACCCAGGAGCCCGTGTTGATATCACAACTCCGACATACTCGTTCGATGACCCTGATCTGTGGAAGAACTGGAATTGGACGCAGAGATTTCCTGGATCAGCAGAGCTTCGAGCGTATTTTTCTTACGTCGCTGACACATGGGACCTGCGTAAAGACACGCAATTCAATACCTTCGTTTCTGCAGCTTCCTGGAACGAGGAAGAAGGTAGGTGGACGGTTATGACAAAGAGTGGAGAAGTTTTTAACGTGAAATTCTTGCTCCTAAATACGGTATGTGGATGGGAAATCCTCATTGTTATGTTCTACGACCAATTCGGCTAATACCACCATTTAGGGCTTTGCAGCAAAGAGGTATATTCCGGACTGGAAGGGAATAGACACTTTCAAGGGAGTATTTTTACACCCCTCCTACTGGCCCAAGGAAGAACCAGATCTGAACGGAAAGAAAATGTACGACGTTCCTATTCCGTCTAACCAGATCCCTTTCCAAAAACAACTGTACTGACACAATTCTTGTAGAGCCGTGATTGGAACTGGATCTACGGGTGTTCAGCTTGCTCGCGAAGTTTCCAAGGTTGCCGGTAATCTTGTAGTCTTCCAGAGAAGTAAGTGGGCCGGCTTCGGCAAGATGCGTCCAATTATGTGTAGCTGACTTCTTCTAGGCCCAAGCATGTCTACACCAATGCGCCAGGTTGACTTTGACATATCCAAAGGGGAGCGAGAGTGGCCTCATGAGACCACTCCCGATCTTTTTAAAGGTCGGTTCGACAGCTTCGGTGGAGTGGATTTCGACTTCATCAACCGTGGCACTTTCGACGACACACCCGAGCAACGGCGTGAGATATATGAGCAGCTATGGAAAGAAGGTGACTTTAAGTATTGGCTCGCAGGATATTATGACACGTTGTTTGATGAAAAGGCCAATACCGAAGCTTATAATTTCTGGAGGGATAAGACAAGGGCCAAGATCCACGACGCCCGTGTCAGAGATATTCTTGCTCCTATGAAGCCTCCCTATCCCTTTGGTTGTAAACGTGTCGCGCTAGAGAATGGTTATTTTGAGATGTACAACCAATCGAATGTGGATTTGGTTGATGTAAATGCCACCCCGATCGAAGAGATCACCCAAAATGGGATTAAGACTACCGAGAAGGAATGGGACTTGTGAGTACTACCCCACCAATATGATATCCCGCACTAACTAGCCCTTTCTTAGTGATTACATTATTTGTGCTACCGGCTTTGACGCAGTCACAGGTGGTCTCAAGCAGATTGACATCCGTGGTCCGACCGGCGAGTCACTCTCAGAGCATTGGAACAACGGAACCTTCACCTATTTGGGTATGTCTGTTAACGGATTCCCCAACATGTTCTTCACGTACGGACCTCAGAGTCCCACCGCGCTCTGCAATGGTCCCACCTGCGCTCAGTTGCAGGGTGATTGGATTCGAGGTGTTATGGATCACCAGCACCAGCACGGCTGGAAGCAGATAGATGCTAAAAGAGAGAGCGAAGTGGAGTATCGCCAAAAGGTTTGGGACTTGGCTAATGCATCTCTCCTTCCCACGACTAAATCGGTAAGTAGACTGAATGATCTTACTCTTATATATTGGCTCCTGACAAGTGTTTCTTTAGTGGTACATGGGCCGTAATGTTCCTGGGAAGATAAGTGAACCTCTGCTCTGGCTAGGAGGAGTTCCCAATTACTACAAGATGTTGGATGAGTGTGCCGCGAATAGCTATTCTGGTTTTAGTATTAAGAATTGAGGGCCTTCTGGAGTTGTTTCGTTGCTCTTTTCAATCACATTCTTTTCGAGAGATCTTTTAGCTTGAATCAAAATGGAATTCATCATGATAGTTACTACAATTACCGAAGTGTCCTTCGATTGAGGTCTCAATTGAATCTTTTCATTGCCTGCGCTATGACCTTATTCGAATTCTGTCGCGATTGGGAATTAGTAGGAGGTGAAGCTGCAACGCAGAAATCCTGATGAATTAATGTACGACAAGGATTTATACAGTAATATTCTGCTCATTGCAAGGGAAAGAATGCCCCACCCCCACCCCAATGTTACCTTGGAAAACAGAAATCATTAATCCATATGCGACTCCTAAACCAACATAGAGTGGTAACACCAGAGTACCTGAATATTGAAGGATGAGTTTGTCGATCGAATATTGAGCCACAAAGGTGAGACTGCATCAAGATACACATCAGCGACTAATCAACATACAAAATCAAAGCCATTCAATGTACTGCAGGTGAGCGCGTAGGTATCTCGAAGTTACCAGGGTGTGTGGGCGGCAAAGTTATAAATTCCTACTACCACACTTGACGAACAATATTCTTGATGTAGCCGCATTTCTAACCTCTTCTAGGCCAGATACCGGTTTTCACGGTAGTGCACTTCGACTTTATATTGGACGAGAAACCTATTCTGTGTTGGGTGGCGGAGGGGGCGGCTTCAGCCACTTTGGAAGATGGAATGGAAGATCCACATTGTTGGTGATCCTACCCAGGGCTACATGAAATGCAGGGGGTGAACAGCCATCAAGAATAGCTTTGGATGGGCGTAGGATTATAGTAGGATCGTGGCTATTCGTGGCTGTTCGTAGTAAATTCTTAGTAGGAATAGTAAAACTGTGGCGGTTGATGATCTCGGCCAGATCTCAGACAGTATCCAAGTGGCGGGGCAGTCATTTATGACACCATAGGATCGAATGTATACTGCAATAAATCCGTGCAGAATTGGGGTAGGGGTGTGGAAATATACCGGTAGGATTACATGCTAGTCGAAATTTGATTCCTGATGGTCCCGGCTGTGGCTGAGGCGGTTTACTTCAAAGTGTGCGACTAAGCTTCGAGAACATCTGCGCACCTGTGGCTAGATTGTAGTAGAATCGTAGCAGGATTGTATTGGCAGGAGTGTGGTAAGATAATTCCTAGTGAACTCTTTGTTGTTGGTAGTTCCGGCCAAGGCTGAGTGGAATCCAGTGGGTAAGCGGTTATTCTACATACATGAGTCGTGGAGGTCATGCCTCGACCCCTGGATACATATTACCTTATTATATTATTTCATGTTGTATACTAGGGTTATGCAAGGGATATAACAGAGGAAGTATGTATATATATGGGACATTTCACTCGAACTTCCCTTTCTCGTACTGCATCTGCTACTTCGGTATTTATTTCACATTTTCCCTGAGCAAACACTTCAGCCCCATTCGATAGGAAAATATCCCAGCAAGTAGCCAAGCTCACCAATCATGACTGGAAGTGCGCATTCCACTCTTAGCGACTCTAGAGAGAGAACCCCCCATCGACCGAGCACGCACGCCACATCATCAAACACGAATAACCACCGACCGAGGACGCATGCCACATCATCATCAAGCACTAATCACCACCGCTCGAGCTCGAGCACGCATGGCACACGAGATAATTCACCCGCAGCACCACAACGACGCTCGACCACCACTATAGCAGAATCAAGAGCAAGACAAGATCAAGTATACCTTCAAGTTTCTTCCGCTTCCCAACATACGAACAATCTCTTGTATTCGACGATTGCGGAAGCACAAGAAAATATACGTGTATGCGAAGATAGTATTCGTCAGGTACGAAAGGTTCAGGATGCAACGGGCCATAGTGCGCCACATATCATTCAGTATTCCAATGGTGTCATTGAAGAAATGAATGGAAATATTGCTCGGTACAAATGGCCTGATTGTCCAGAATACGAAGGAACATGCAAGCTACAGGGAATGTATGACGGGCCAAACCCCTAGGAGCCAGGGGTCGGGGCGATGACGTTCCATGTGGCTTGAGTGATAATGGTGGGGATGACTTATTCGGAGGTATTTGTCTTTCGAGATTGGAATTTTCAGGCGTTTTTTGTTTTCTGTCATTCATTTTGTGATCTGGCGTTCAGCGGGAGTTTTTGAATTTTGGGCCTGGAAAATCATCAAGGGACTATGTTAGATTATGGAACTCTTGCTTAAGTAATATATTTCATCTCCCACCATCGTCCTGATTCCGTGTTGACATCCGGGGGTCTCTTCAGTATTCTTCTGACATCAGTGGGTAGGTGTTGTAGATATATACCCTGGCGCGAAGAAGTGACGCGATGTTGGACAAGGATGTGGAGGTACTACAGAGAATGAATGATTGATGTGAAATGATGCTATCGCAGTACCTCTTGTATCTCTATCCCATTGCTCCAAATCAAACACACACTCCATCGGAACCAAAGACAAACTATCGCATACGCATATCGAATGAACGACGTGAATACACTGTACTCCCAAGCTAAGAAGATATAGGACGGTTCCGTACAGTAGACTGCAAACCCACATTAGATCGAGCTGAAAGAGAGACACCGACTTTACAACCCCATCGGTCGAGATTCTGACTGCAGCGCGGAGTTGCATGGCAGGAAATCCCAGTCCTCATTCTTGCTGAACGTATTGCTGCACAAGCTCACACTCCACATAATATTGATCCGTCCCCTAAGAGAACCACAAGCGCGTCAGCAATACCAGCCAGCTTGCTCACCCAACTCGACTGTTTCGATTCGATAGCCTTCGCTGTTAGCTCAATCTTCGGTCAGTTCGAACCCAGGGAATTAGATTCCAACGATTGCCGGTGGTTAAAGAACAAGATGATGTTCATTTTGATAATGTCATCAGCTTAGCAAAAGCAACCTGAATTTTATGCATCCATGACTTAACGTGCTCTCGGTTATCTTATTGTCATTTTCCACATTGTAATCCACTTAAGATTCAAGTATCAAATAAGATTATACAGCAAACTAAATGGTCCCCACTAATCACCTATGACCACAAAGACAAGTCAATTGAGGAATGGATGGCACTAGCCCGCAAGCATGGCATATATGTTGATTTTATTGAGGCCGAAGGAGCAATTATAGTATACATGACATACAGCAAGCGAATCCGACTTCTATCCCGAACGAAAATTTTGGATATCAAAGACCGCGCGCTAAGTTCGAAAACTTTTTACCACTTCCGTGTCCTCACTTCTATCTCCATGAACAGGTTACTCTTCCACTCATCCTTCGGTGCCACTACTCCTAAATGCTGCGCATAGTGCCGCGTAGTGATGCGTCAAGTCTAGTACGTTCTGCGGTAAGCTTGTTGCCTGAATGATACTTCTGACTTTGACAGCGCCTTCATCCTCGATAAGTGTACGAATTGTATAGAGTAGCTCCGGAGAGAACTCCGAGTACCATCTATACTGCCATGTAACAAGCCTGATGACGCTAGCCACTGTATCCCGAGTACTCTTGTTCCTCTCAAAATCTGTGAGGATGCCCGTCAGAGCTTTCGGAGAGAAGCGCATAGAAAGACAGTTGCGATATGCCTCTACTGATTCTGGTTTATGATGAAGCCTCTCGGCCAGCGAACCAAGAATTTCCCACTCCTCAGCCGACTTTTTGTAATGCATTGATTGTGCCCGATATTGAGCCATTTCAGTGCGCCATATGGTGTAAATACGAAGATCCTCATATAGAACCATAAACAGGCTGTCCAACCAGCGTTCACAAAGACGTTTGTTATTGAAACGCGACAGTTGTTCTTCCGTGGTGTCACTCTGTTCACGTTAGTAAGTCTAAAACAAAACCCGGGGATGGACTCACATCTTCGTTGCCGCTCTTCACTTCCTCGGCCGTTACAGTATGTGGTGGTTTTTCCACAGAATCATCGCCTGCATTGTTCCCAGCAGTTTCGGTCGAAGCTGATGCATCGCCATTTGTACTCTTTTCATCATCGGAATGATCACCACCATTCACAGGAGGACCTGGACTTCCTCTCAGTACATCGGTGCTTGCACTGCGCTTAGTGGGTTCACCTTGTTGACCAACAGGTGGCTGTTTCTCACTTCTATACTCCTCTTCCATAACGAACACATTGCTTCTGATTTTGAGCAATTGATCCCAACCAATTTTTGCTGTCATTTCGGTTAATATACTGTAAGCATGCTTGAAAGTACCCTTGTATTGAGCAGCACGTAAACTCAGAAGGCTGGGGTGAACTTGTTCTGAATACTTCGACTCGGGCTCACTATCAATCTCATCCAATCGCGTCTCAGGTAGAGTTGGCAAATGGATTTCTTTCGGCTCTGGCATGAGCGGCGCATCTTTGTCTTGATAAGTAAACATCGGACAAGAATTCAAGGTGGTCAGAGCATTCTCCCAATCTTCCATGGCCACATAAACCTCGGCCAAACGTGCCCAAGTCCCAAACTCGCTTGGTGCGGCGATAGTACTACGATCAGCGCAACCAAGAGCCATCTGAAGTCTTTCATTCTTGACTTCTGGCTTGTTAGGGTCAAGAGCTTTCTTCTTCAGGAACTCCGCCTGGGTGTCGAGCATCACATAATCCATTGGTGATTGCTTTACAGACTCGTGTAATATTCTGACAGCTTGTACTTCTTCATTGCCCATGAATAATACTTTTGCCAGAAGAGATGATACTTCGACATTGCGAGTCCGCAGCTTTTCGAACAAATTGATTCCAGATGCGAAACGGCCAGTAGTGTGAAAGTATTTCAGTAGCCCTGATGTGAGATGGTTCGAAACATTATTCGGTACTTGAACAATCGAGTCAGATCCAAGTTGCCACCCTACGCAAGTTAGCAATTACTTGTAACAAATGTCGACTCGATCTACCTCTAAAGAACAATTGCTCTGCAGCTTGGAGAAATCTATGCTCCGTTTCGGTTGTAGTGACTGGATTAAACCGCCGAACTCCCATGATTTTTCGAATTGTGTCTCCACTCCCATCATCGGCATATGAATACGCGCGAAGTACGCTGCACAAATATGTTTCCAGCCATAAGTCATCTGTAGTAACTCTCTTATCGCCGCGCTCATCAATGCAGTAGCTGTCGACTGTTCCGGGAATAGTGACATGTACTCGCATATCAAGTCGGGAGAACGCATTATAACAACTAGCGCAAAGTTAGCACTGCATTGTATTGGCGGGATCTCCAACGGACCAGTATATGCCTTCAACTATTTTTGTGGGTGATGATTGGCTTTCTTTATATGTGAGGGTGTTGATATATGCGGCTAAACTTGCGGAAGATGATGCGTCGACGCCAGTAACATGATGATAGACTCCAGCCTAGAAGATATAATTAAGATAATCCATGTATACAAGAGGTTCGAGAAATAGCACACCTGTCTGCCAGGGTTTCGTGGAGCTTGCTTTATCAATTGAACCAGATCAGGCGGACCTAGCTCTCGCAGGGCTGATAGCACTTCCGTTCGTGCTTCGATAGACTCGTGAAGGATTTCCTCAGTAAGCCTACAAAATGGTAATTAGCACACATGAGTTACAGGCTTATAATCAGGAAACGCGGCTGAGATCCAACCTGCGAACGAGGGATATATGCATACTCAGGAACCGCAGGCGCAACCATTGTGTTGTGCAGCCGGCTGAATCCTTTCAGCTAGGGATTGGAACTTGTCACCGATGAATTTCACAGATATATTGTTCGCCACACAGGATATAACAAAATTCAATAGTTAATAGTAGTCCAAGGATGAAAATTGTGGCAGTTTTGAGCAAGCCCAATTGTATAAATGATGTAGACACTGTAAACACCTCGCCAGCAACAGCTTAAACTGCGCTCGGACCACCTCAGTACAGCCTCGTATACAACACGTGATTAATGCGGCCTTTCCATTCTTTGTTGGAGAGTTTGTTCTCAAGCATCAATAATCATTATCTGGAGTCTCATTTTTACAACAAGGTAAATGTTATGTTCCAACAAAGTTCAAATCATTGTTCAGAGAAAGTTGTGCCATGTAGGTGCGCCCAGAACTAACTTTGATTTCATTGGAGCTCGAGCTCAACGACGGCTTATACCCAGCAGATATAAGTTTAAGATAAGTGGCCTGTCAAAGTCACTTACATATCCCTGCTGTGCATGGTGTTTATGATAAGAGCTCCGTTTGTACGTAACCTTATAGATACTAGGAACCTAACCTAGGTGATAGATACTCATTGGTCTTGCTTCCTCCCAATTCATTCTTCATTTATTTATTAGGCACTACGACAACATCGTTGGCCTATATATTGGAGATGTACAAATCATTGGCTCCTTTGAAGCGTTCTCACAAAGCATCTCCAGTCAGAATCCCATTCACAATTGTTTTCCTTGTCGCAATCGTGCTTGCTCTACAATTCATTGTTCTACCCCAATATATATACACCCAATCGCCAGTAGCTGCGAAGCTCTCTAACCACCACCTGTCCAAGCTTGAACTTGGATTGAAAACATGCGCCGATTTCGATAGAGAAGCTAAAAAGTACTCTAGCGATGAAATATCATCACGTGGAAATCCAAGGTGGAATTCAGTCAGTGGGCAGAAGGGTAGTATAATTCTAAGGAACGCGACCCTTTTCGATGG
>JWJA01005174.1:0-25071 GCA_000812885.1 Lanzia echinophila
GTTCTTGAACTTGATTTGTGAGTTGAGTTTTTGGGTTGTTTATTGAGCTGGGAAGGGGGAGGGGAAGGAATGGAAGGGTGGAGCTGGAGCTAGGGAGGTTGAAGTTAGAGTTGGAGGTTGAGATTGGAATTTGAGTAAGGAATCAAGGTATGTTGCGTTTTGTGGGGGTTTTTGTAAGGTATTGCAGCTAGTTGGTAGATGGAAAGATGGAAAGATAATTTTATAGTTTAGAGTCTAGAGTTTGGAAGCTGGAAGCTGTAGTTATAGGAGGAAGGTGCAATGTTTATATAGATAGATAACAAGTAAGAGGTAAGGTAAAGTAAAGAAGGGCAGGCCAGGTACGGAATTTGGTGTGTAAATGGTGGTTTTGTCGGTGTGGAGTTTGGAAGGCGCGGAAGGTGGGCGTGGACTTTTATTTGGTGAGGTGGGAAATGATGAGTGTAGAAGGATAGATAATCACTTCAGGCAAGTGCGTGCATTCGTCCCTTCCTTTATCGCCTCTCCCATCATGGCTGTAACATCATCAATCATTTCGTCGCCACAAAGTTCGAAGCTCACAGTAGAGTATAGTATATCCTACGAGTAAAATCCATTCATAGATTGAAAGGCTTGAGGGTGTAATTATGTTTGTTTTGTTAAGCCAAGTAAATCGAGAAGATTGTGTGATTTGGGAATTTGATTGTCGTCTGAGGGTGGGATTGGAAATGTGGGATGGGATGGATTGAGGGTTTTGGGTTGGTAATTGGGAGTATGTGATGGTGTGATTAGGTCTAAAAATGGAATGAATGAATGGGTGTTGTCGGTGTGGTGTTGATCAAGGTGGTGTGGGAGGATGGTTGAGTTGATGTGTGAGGTTTGATGTTACATTGTAAAGTAAATATATTGTAATTGGGTGGAAGGTAGGGTTACTTGAGAATAAGTTGAAGTCGGAACCCCAAAATTCAAATCGTAGAATGAGTGCCGGTGAATTGAGTCGTCTTAAGGAAATCATATCTAGTAAACTACCATCATTAAAGAGAGATGAAATGGGGAAGTAAAAGTCATTTCTAAAAATCAACGGGGACTGTAGTTGCCTCAAAGTTATATCAGGGACGGTTTAAAAGTTTCAACTAAGTAGAAGTTAAAAGATCCGTGACTCACTGGGAAAATGAAAATCATAAGGTTATTAAGAGATATTTTTATGAGGCTCACCGGGAGTTAAAGTTGTGGAGATATATATGTTAAAATGCCTCACCGGGAATTGGATCGCGGAATGAACTTAGGTGCCTCACCGGGGAATGGAATGTTTGGAAGAGTCACTTAGAATTCTAGGTCACCAAGAGTTAAAGATTTAAAAGGGGAAGGAGGGCTCACCGGGAGTTGGGAGTTTGTGGGGTTTACAAAATAACTTGCATAGAAGGCTCACTGGCACCGGGGATTAAGAATCTTTTATACCTCACTTGCGTTTAGGATTCGATTATAAGTTAATAAGGTCCTAATAGCGCGTAATATCTTTCTCATTACTTTATCATTACCCCTCACCGTCTTTTACTTTCAAGTTCGTCGGATTATCTGAGTCACTGTCGTTTACCGATACTCTCTCATCGCCATCACCACCTTCAAGTTAAAAATTTATGTTTACGTTTCCACCCCGCTTATCACTGTCCGAATAAGATAATTGCTTATTATTCATAGTAAGTCCTTCATTCTAAGTTTATAACTTAAAGTAATGGATTGAAAATAGTTCATTGCTACTAGTAAAGCAATTCTAACTTTGCTCGCGGTGTTTATTAAAATGGATGTATTATAAAGTCGAGAAAGTGGTTACAAAGAAATTCTAAAACTAACCCGGATTTTGCGAGGGAAATCGAGGAGTCTATTAAGAGCAATGCGAAGATTATAGTACTTGATCAGGCAGTCAAGCTAATTGTACCTTTCTAAGATCTTCCTTCCTACCTCAGTATGTACTTCATTTTCTCTCACATAGGTGGACTTGCCTTTGACTTGGACTTCACATGGCGGTTCGAAGCAATCGTCGAATTGTAGACCGAAACTTGCAAGATTCTTTAATATTCATACAATAGGGGTTCGCATTTTAGAGAAGTCCTTGAAGATGAATATTGATTCTTATGCTATAATATCGTCATCCTTGGCCAGTGGGCCATAAATACAGTCTCGGTGTTCACCCCGCCTCAAGATGTATTTTTCAGTTATTCACTGCTTATTTCTCCCTCGCCGCAAAGTTCCATAGCGCCATAAATACAAATGAGTCTATATCGACCATCTCACATCCGTCTCGCAATCAAATGCCTAACATCTCTTTCCCATCTGCAAATATATCCTCCCACGCATCGGCCATGAACTTCTTAGTGTGCGTGATCGAGCACTGGGTATCGACATATTTTCCGAGCATTTCGCGACGCATATGTCGTATGCCGTATCGGACGTGGCTCCTAGGACGCAGCACCTGCTGTATCATTTCCAATTTCTTGAAATTCGAAGACATTTCCAAACAAGAAAGGTCAAACTTATGGACTCGTTTCTTGAGTTCTTTCCTCGATATCTCCATCAGAGCTGGCGTTGGCGTATAGTTCCATTCATCGCCAACATTGTTTGGGGATTGCAGAAGGCCATCCAGCAGCCCCTTAGCCCATGGCAGCGTTGTCATGCTATAGAAGTAATATCTCCACCATAACTTGCGACACTTCTCATTCAAAAAAGAGCCAGAATCATCTTCATATACAGAACGGCGCAAGAATTTGCAGCAGAAAATGTTCCTCCAGAACAGATTCGTATACCTATACATAGATTCTTCAAAGAAATACGCTCGATAACCTCGTAACCCGTTCCAATCCTTGAGCAGATATGCAAGATGTTTTGATTCGCAGCCCATGCAACAGCGGTCTTCCTCATCCTCCTTGCAATCTTCATGGTATTTTAGGTCGAAGGGCTTTGGATGCATCATTTTGCAAACCAAATACAATCGAGGGCATGTGACAGCCAAGCAGCCCAAAGTACATGGGCTGAGTACATCGCAGATTGTCACAAGGATGTCATTTGGTTGCCTCTCGATAATGGACAGATCTTTAGTGTGGTTTGAGGTAGACATGCTTTCTGTAATGTATGATCTGAACCGTGCAAGGCTATTAGTGGTGATCTATCTCAGTGGATGTGGATATGGATAATTACCAAAGAGTATAAGATCTCGACCTTGTGGTTTCGGAAATGCGGATTGTGCGTAGGTTGATCCAATGAGTAAGGCTAAGATCAAGTGAGTATCTTGGAGTTGATGAATCTGGGCTCTTGCAAGATCGTTGATGGAATTTGCGGATTAGAATTCCTCGAGAGTTGAACCTCTATTTATAAAGCACGTTTAGTATGGTTATTACTTTTGCCGTATATTTATACATATTCAATTCAAAAATCTAGAAATAGTGAGAAACTTATTAGTAGCTATAACAAAGTATGGCTGCAGTATATTTCGTACAAGTATTGCAAATAAGTTCAGTTCACAAACCAGCATAACAAAACTACGTCTATTCGCAAGAAGCCTGGTTTCTGCAATGCTGTAGTACGGTACTAAAACGTATCATTTTGCTTCTAAATATGGTATGGGCTTGAAAATCGCTGCCTCTCTCAGCGTCGCTTGTGTTTCTTGTCTTTATGGAGCTAGTTCGACGAGCGAAGGCAGCCACAATGGCCAAGTTGATCATGATATGGTCGAGAACATAACTTGATAGGGATATATGATAAGTGATATGGTAGTGGAGTCTTTCTACCAATAGATGACATTCCCTCCCCCACTGGAAGTAAAAGTTTCTCGTGTTTGTTCCGTGTCCTCGCTCTTGGGGGCCCTCGACGGCCCTTGATATAGATAGAAATTAAGGACCGCGCGGGGTACGGGAAGATGAAGAAATGGCAAGTGAATTGTGGAGGGATTGAGATGGTGGCTGGGAATTATGAATGAATTACGGCTGGGAAGGGAAGTTGGGAGTTTAATTAGTTTCTTTCACTTCTTTTCTTTTGGGACAACATTCAACCTCATAGATTCATGTATTTTCCAACCCCCTTCCCCATTCGGTCAGCATGCTCTATACACCCCTCAGTTCACCCTCCATATATCCTCCATATTTCAATTTGTTACACCCTCCAGGTTCCTCATCAACTCAACGACGCTTTCCAGAATCCACTAATGCGTGCTTAGATCTTCCATTTTCTGCGCACACAACGGTCTTGTGACTTGCCTTCGGTTGCTTTGACTCTTTACAAACCCAACATTTCTTGTCTGTGCAATCGATATGACGTTCTTCCCTATCTTGTTTCTTGCATGGGAGATCCGTATCCAAATGTTTACTGCATCTCATCAAACCACTCTGCTCCCAACACCTACAAGTATATTCAATGCTATTGAAATAGCAGGGCACGCTTTGAGATGTGTGATTAAGTACTGGAGCTTGAGGAATGAAGTGGACGAAAGGATGAAGAATGTGGATATGTGTAGTTGAGAGGATGGTTTGAATCAGGAAGAGCTGGTTGTAAATATGTTCTGGATATGATGTGATGTGATGCATTGTGAATGAATCTAAGTAGTGTGTGTGATTGAGTCGACAAAAAGATTGAGAATGAAAAAACTAATGCACTATGGAGGAAGTGGGGCCTACTTATATACCTTTTCTACCAACATTAGTCTAGCTAAATGAGGCCAGTGGTTAGCACTGCGTCATCCGAAATATATCCCATTCCAGCATTTATCGACGAATACCGACAAGCCCGAACCGCCACTACGATCCTACTCCCTTAGCAATGTGTTGCATATATTACCTCCTCAGAGTTAAGGCATATTAGGGCCCAAAGGCTAGGGCTAGAAAGGTGCATAGACGAATAGAACACATATGGATACTGAAGCTTTAGAATAATTAGAATTAAGAATACAAGTACATCGAATCTATCTTAACACAGTGTCCCGGGCTCTGTGGTAAGCTCGGTCACAAGTTCTGTAGTAAGCTTTCAGGTAGGCTGGTTAATCGGCCAGATTGGGCGCTAATAAAGGGAAATCTCATTTTCTGATAGTTCATTCTTTTCTTTCCTTCCATCGAGAAAAGGAAAAGATAGGCATTTTCCTCCGCTGCAAACCGCCATTTCAATCCCACTCCTTTAACTCCACCATGTTGAATTGCTGCTACTCTAAGCTGACTCCTACTAATTTACCATTGCGTCAACTAATATACCTTCAGTTATTGCATTTATTGGCTAGTACTGTACCTAATTACACTTGTATTAGGATTGGTTCTACTCTAAATTGTGTAAACGCTCTGTTAACCCCCTGTAAAATGCTAGCAAGCAGACCCACCAACTAGCTTGCACAGCTCAAACCGCCACTTCCCTTCTCACCATGTTACATTCCAACAAAAAACATAACCACTTTATGAACTTCACCTGTTGAGAAGATAGGCAAGCAAGCAAGCAACCAAGCTAGCAAGAGCACCATATCCCAAGAAATATGCTTCGACCCCGCTCCCTTTGAATTTGATATTTAGGTATACGTTTCATTGCCACCATAACTGTTGAATATGGGAGAGAATGAGAGGTAAGTTGTGCATTAATTGATCTAGTTCTAAATGGAGATTCTCCAGGTATAAGTAAATTACATATATTCGAAAACGAGAACATGGTGCATTAGCTTCACATTCAACAATAACTTCATTTCCTATGAAAGCCTCTCGTGTTTTCACCAAAACTTAATATCGACCATTAACGAATGGCAAATGCACAACTATACATCCCCTTTCCTTCTCTGACCACACTCTCCCTCTTCACCCAAACCTGTTCGCAGGCACAAACCTTTCTCGATTTGATGATAATAACTCCCACCCTAAGTGATCAACGAAATCAACCAATTTTCATTTGAATTGAGTACGGGCGCGAGCGAGGTTTGAATCAACGAATTATCTTTTTCTTTTTTTTTCGTTTGGCTTTTCATATGCCGGAGCACTGGATATCGGAGAATATCAGTGGAATATACTCTCTCTACACTTAATAGAGGTTATACCACTCGAGTTCAAAGACCTAGGAGGATTTTCCCATCTTCGAATACGTCCTCTGGATCTGGTTGCCTCCACACTATATCGAACATCTCCCAATCAAGGCGTCCCCCCATATAGTTGGAGAGAATTTTTATCTCACATCTGAGATCCCGCTTGTTCTTTTCCATCATATATGGCGTTGGTGTGCGCTCCCAAAGATCTCCGACATTTTGTGGATATTGGAATGCATTACGATTGGTTATAAAGGCGACATATCTCTTTTCCAGCTGCCAGGACTTTTCATCCGAAATCTGACCGGCATCCATTTCATCGTCAGATTCATAAACAGAAAGTCGAAGGAATCTAGAGAAACAATAATTTGGAATCCAAAACTTCAGGGGACAGGAAGGTCTTCCAGTGACCCGCGAACCGGGAGTCTCCTTTCGGGTGTGGAAATGATAGACTTTATATCCTTCTAGCCCCTTCCAATCCTTGATCATTTCCGCCAGATCACATCTGTAGCTGTAGTTGCAAACTGATGTTGTACTAGGCCTCCTATGATTATTGCAACATCGAAGTCGACCCAGACGATGCATGTCACTTTCTGACTGGTCAGTGAGATCAAATGGTTCTGGGTGATGCGATTTACAAGCTAGATATAATCTAGGACATGTAAGAGATAGACAAGCCACCGAGCACGACTCGAGTTCAGCACATATTTTGAGAAGAATCTCGTTGGGCGCCCTTTCTATGCTCGAGAACTCTGTTGCATCGCTCAAAGAGGTCATATTTTCTGTAGGATACATTAGAATTAATGGCCCAACATGAATACATTGGTGATCTTGGCGGTTATGGGAAAATGAAGGTCGGAAGGATAATACATACCAATGTCCTAGGATCTCAAAAAGTTAAGCAAAATGTGTTTTGATAATTGAGGCGGCTACCGATAGAGAAGTTCCGAAAGTTGTGGTGCTCAAATTTCGATGAGCCTCTAGAAGTGGAGGAGTGTTTGAGTTATTGTTTGTTGTAGAAGGAACAAAGCTGGAAGAGGGCAGGACCTTTTATGTCCAGTTTTGACCATAAATAGTTATTAAAGTTATTGGAGTCTGGACTGACTACCCGAAAGGCTGTACACATTCAATGTTATTTGGGGTGAATAAGTTCACTGTATATATATATGGCAAACTACCAACATGCCGTACAGAAACTGTTGCCTGGAGATTAGGGTGTTATAAAATCAATGAAAAAGTGAATGTACTGTAATTTTCATTATGTTGTGTGGGATTAAAAGGTTTAGGTTGGGTAGAACTGAGGATATACTGCTGTGTGGCGGCACAGTAGTATTATGAGGTTCTACTGCCAACAGAAACTCACATCTGTAAAATAAAGTTGGAACCTTAAGAGGCTGATATTCATGGGCATTTGCCGTACTTGACTTGCATTTCAGATCAAGGTTCATTGAATGCCAACAGGCAGATGGTAGGCAACAGCGAGGTACATAGCGTAGTGGACAGTGAAGCCAGGCTATTATTTTGGAGCTCTACCTACCTCATACTTGGGCTTGGTTGTCCAATATAATGCATCAATATCATCCTTTCTCCTCTTGATTATACTTCATTTCCCAAATTAGATTTTACTCTTTAATGGGACCTTTTACACCTCTCATGCCTTATTTTGACAATAATGAATCGAATTTTGAGGTTCAGATTGGAAACCATCAACAGATCCACCATCATTTCCACCATTTCACTACCTCAGTACTTCTTACATTTCCATCACTCAATTCACTAGCTGGAATGTTCCACTTATTCTGCCGAAAGCTGTTATCATCTGGTTCCGTTGAGTGCACTAAAAGCGATCATATCACTGGCAAATTTATACATATAAAGTGAAAGTTATATTGCTAGCATAATTTGAATTCATAAAATCGACTCGAGGTCACAACGGTGACGTATCTTTCAAGTACAGTAGCACAATCACTCTGCAATTGTTTTTATGATATGATGTAAATTGGTATACTGTGTGATATTCATGTTGCCTATTTGTACACTGTTTCCTACCCCCCACCCCCCAAATTTTACTCTACCCATAAACATCAATTCTCAATATCATATTGCATCTCCCAAGCAGATCTCCCAGCGCCAATCCATAAAGCGAAGACACGCATATGGAGACAATGGAGAGACTAGAGGTGGGGATGTGCTAAACCATTTCCTCTCGTAGTACGAAGTGTGCTTGTACGGACGACATTCATATTCCATAAAGTACCTCCTCACAGTCTCATAAGTCTCCTTCCTCTCCATATTAGCCTCCATTATATCATCCCAAGCGTCGCCCATATTGAATGGATTTGGGAAGATATCAGGACGTTTGGTATGATACTTATATCGCTCCTGAAGAATGGTTGTCTCTCTTGAAATTAACTTTTGCCCTTTTACTACATGACCGTAGACGGAACATTTAAGTAGTCTGGTCAGAGAGCATTTTACACCAGGTATGATACTAGGTATGGGAATGTGGGCAACTCGGTAAACACCCTCCAAGTTCATTCGCTCCATAACTATCTCGTCCAGATATTTGAAGTTTTCCTTTGGCTCTTTGTAAGTGCCATTCCGTTTCAACCACATTATCATTGAGTTGTAGGCATCAACCTGCCCGTCACTCCAATACCGCTTTGCTCGAGGGCAAAATCCGCCAGTGTGCAGTGTAGAGCAGCAATCTTCTCCATGATCACCCTTTGTTGATAGAATGAAGGGCTTCGGATGGTACAGCTTACAAGCTAAATATAGTTTCGGACACGTAAGTGCTAGGCATGCGATCTGGGATGGGTTCAGATAATCGCAGATCATGAAGATGATGTCGTTTAACCCATTCTCAATCGGTGTTGTTGTTGCTCGGGGGTCTATCATCATAAGTTAATATTAATTCAATGAATATACAACTTGAAATCATGATCGGCGCGCTATGGGAGAACAAGAAGATTGTTGAAACTTACCATTGAAAGAACTCACAATGCTCTTGGAGACTTCCTCTCCCGCATCTGATTCTGTGTCTGAATTGAGATTCATCTGATGCATTCCCCACATCAGTGACATCGACATATCGGCAGGCATGGCTGAACTCTTCGTTGGTGTATTTGAAGAGATGGTAAGAGTATTTTTGATGGTCGTATTGGATTAGAAAACTTTAGGAGTAGTAGTTGTTGATACTCAAGGTGTTTCTGTAATCTTGAAAGTTGATTAGATTTCAAAAAGAAAACTTTCGAATCCTGAAAGACAGGAGCTATTCATCCTCAAGCCGAGACCAACAGTAAGAATTGTTACGTGATACCATCCTGTACTCGCTCCGGCATAACAAATCAATAATCTTACTCGCAGCCGTAGCCACACCAAAACTCTGTTATTGCCGTACATGTTGCCTCGTGTGGTCACTATTCGTGCTGGTATGTTTCTATCTGCAGTACCGTTGAGTGGCCCATGATACGGCTAAAGTATTGGATATGGCATTAACATTGCTTCGATTTGGCATCACAAAGCTTCGATTTGGCATAATTTCGGTGCTGGGATACATGTCAGTAAACAGGGGTTGAAGAGCGGACTCAAGGCATTCTAGGGTTGCTTTCACTTCCTGTTCATAGGCACCGAGATTATTACTAGGGGATGCTGCTTGTGTTGGTTGCGGTTTGTTAATCCGTAACGTTTGCATGATGTAGTGCCGTTTCGATGATGTTTATCCTGCGATGGCTTTGAAAGTAGTAGAAGTAACATTCAATTCGCAAATGTGTTTAGTAGAGATTTGTTGAATGTTACTGGCTGGTTATAGGATGGATATTTTGACGGATCATGAAATAACTTTAATTTTGGTCATGAAAAAAGAGTAATATAATTGACCTCTACTCCGTGCAATGAAGTAGAATACTAAAATTCCAGATATTCATATCGAAGTCGAAGTCTGGAACTGCTACTACTTAAGTTGGAGAACTTCGCATGCAATCTCTTGGAGAAACCAACCATAGCCCTCGAAGTGAATGTTCGGAACGTAATGATAAAGTCCTTCACCCCAACTCACAATCTGACCCAAAACCCAAAGATTCAAACCCCATCCAGGATTTTGTCAAAATACGCACTATTCTTCTTCCATATCCAAAAGTTCTTCCACTGATTTCTCCACTCTTCCACACTGGAATGTCTCATGAGATCACGCACAATAGCCGTAATTGCCTCGCCTTCCCAAGCATCTCCTTTACCAAATGGGTTTGGAAGAATCAGATTCCGTGCGCCTTCTTCGTCCACAAAGTGTGTCTGGATGCGTAACTTTCGATCGCGAACCGAGTTCCAGTAGTCGATATATCTCTGATGCATCTTATATTCAAGATCTCCGAAAGGTCCCGGCCCGTACACAGAACGAAGAAGGTATTTATACTTGAGTCCGCGACGAGTAGAGCGTCTATAATTACGCCCGAACCACTTGCTGAGTAGGCGGATTAACGTGAGGGGCTCGCCACGCGAGGCAAATGATCCAATCTCCGATAGTGAAACCTTCGTGGGATAATGTGTTCTGTGGATAGCATAGAGTCTTCGGCAAGTGACACCAAGACAAGTGCTCGTACATGGAGAAAGGAGCTTCCAGATCTCTAAGAGTATTTCCGTGGGTAACGCATTGATATTTGCGGAAACTTGTGACTCGGTTTTGGTATCCACCGTCAACTTTGAGAGACCTGAAACGTAATCAGAAAGTGGACTTGAGGATACTAGGTACTAAAGATTAGCGGGCTTGACTAACCGAGCTGAAGCATTTCATCCTCCCGTTCTTCGATTTCTTGCTCTTCGGTAGATTCTTGGCGCGCCTTGCATGGATGATATCTATTGAGATCCATGGTGGGTGTTGAAGTTTCTTCTTGCCATCTACTATAGGAAGGCGAGCCTGAATCCACGCTTGAGAAGCAGTTTGGGTATCGTGCCTTCTCTCCCAAATAATTACTCCTCTTCCCTTCCTCTACCTTGGACTCAAAACGGGATTTTAGCCAATTACCCCCGGTCGAAAAAACATTAGTCAGAAAAACATCAGGCAGAATTTCCTCTTCATTTTCTTTGATGGTAGGTGGTGCTCCAGCTTCAAAGGCAGGCAAACTTTGGGAAAGAGCCATTGTAGCTAGCTTAAGATTTATGGTGCCTTGTCTTTTTTATGTATGGATCTTGAATGACAAGAACACGAAATGTATAGACCTAGAAATAGCTACAGTAGCACCACAGTTCCAAAACTACTGTTACTGTGTCAAGATTGCCGTGTGATTAGATGATGCAGGTCCACCACTTTGGAATCTTCTTTGTGTACGAGGTAGTTGTATAACCTATTTGAAAGCTCAGCAATCAAGAATACTGGTGATACAAGTATTATAAACTACATAATTACCTTGATATGATATGCGTCTCAGAGAAGCGGTCAAACATTTTGGCTTTCAATTTTATCAAAGGATTTGGGCATAACCCCGCACCGCACAGTCCAGTTAGGCTTTTTTGTGTAGCCGCCTTCTTATGCAAAGTATATTTATTATCCTTTCATAAATACCCACTTATGTACATAAATCGACTGTATATCTTTTTATATCTTACGATGCAAACGCTCCGTTAAATACCAATTGCATCGAAGAGAAAAACCCCCTTGTGGATGATTCTCTGCGATGCGTATTGTGTCACCTCGTGGATATTTGTTTGGCCCTACATAGGGCAATACCTTACAGTAAGGTATCACCCTATGTAGGCAAGAGGGGATTAAACATGCATGAGGTGTATTCTGTGATACCCCTAGTCCCGAGTTCAATCTCAATGACACAGTGACACAGCATATCACTCCCGAAGCTATTATTCTTTCATAAACCGGTCATATTAATCCAATCTTCAAATATATTGAATCGCTCTTCAGCCACAAGTTCTTCAATTTCACAATGATATCGCTTCCACACATCAAAACTCCTCCATTGAAATCTCCATTCCCTCATGTTAAGGGGACCGTGGAAAAATTCCTCTTTGATTGCCAGTATTGCCTCCGCATCCCAGTCATTCCCTTTGTTGAAAGGGTCTGTTAAGAATTTAGAGGACATGAAGTAGTAATCACATATTCTTCGGCGTCGTCTTTCCAGCTCATCTCTATAGCCATCAGAGCTCAAGTTGGCAAATATAGAGCGATTCAGAAAGGTACCAGTGCTCCATTTGAAGACATATTGAGGAGACATTCATGACCTTAATAAAACAAAAAGAGGCTTTTCATCATCAGGGAACGCATCCACCCTTCTCATCTGGTAGGGGGCACTACGTTCGGGGAGAGAAAATGGCGTTGGATGAAGAACCTTAAAAGCAGTATAAAACCTCCTGCTGCAAACCCCGAGACAAGCACGCGCTACTGGTCTAGAGTAGCGCATAATCTGAAGAACCAGCTCCATTGGTATCATACCAATATTTGCCGACGCAGTACCGTTATAGTTGGAGACTTTTTCCAAGCCTATAGGGGCTACATATCTGTTAGTTATGATCATTGAAGTTGAATTATTCACGACATACCAGTTGAGATGGTATCATCTGCCATAACAGTGCCCTTCAGTTCGATGTCGTCCATATCTTCGAGTCGTTGTCTAGGGGAAACAAGCGCGATGATTTGGTAGAAATAGTAGTCTTCAAATGGGTAGAGGATGAAGTTCTTGACTTGATTTGTGCTTGTAGAATTAGAATTTTAAGGATACGAAATGATGACTGAGACTTTATCTTATTCTTGTAGGCACTCCCATTGTGCTTGCTTCGAGTACGGAAAAAATAACCTACTTCAGCCGTAATAAAATGGTATTCACTTGAGACCGTAGTCCCCTACGGCAGTATGGATTACTTGTACTGCAGCCATACGCCTTACCGAGATTGGGGCCCTTGGTCTTCTATGGAGGCTACGAAATTGAATTTCTGGATTATGGATCTTATAAACACGGTCACCCAATTCTAAGCCCGAATTGGATCAGGAATTCGGCGGATTTGACCAGCTAAATTTTAGAATCGAGCATAATCGAGGGGTGTTAAAACATCAAAGTTCCGAGCCTACTGGATTTTTTATATTACCGAACAGCCGCTTGAAGCGCTTGTATCCATATATTGCCCCTCATCACCAAACTGTGAAGTCCAGAGAATCAGAGCCCGGCCAATTCAATCCACTCGATGTATTTACCAGAGTCTACCGGGGTGGCAACATCCATGAATAATGCTGTAAATCGCGCTCTATTTCTGAAATGAACTGTGGAAGGCCACCAGTAACGCGCCCAAGATTCCACATCTCGATGTCTCGGATTGGAGATATCTTCCTCGATTACCTGGATTGCTTCCTTTTCCCATGCTTCTGTGCCTTTTCCGAATGGGTTCGGTAGAAAGTGTGGATTGCGATTGTCCCTGGCTTCGTAACAGTTGCGACACTCGCAGCGCTGAGGACCTAGGTGATCTGGTAGATCGAAGTAATTGTGGCGTATGTTTCCTCGACAGTTGTGACAGCCGCAGCATCGTCGTCGACCGTCGAGAGAAAGATAGCTTGGTCGTGGGTCATATCCGATATTATCTCGATCCCTGAGATACTTTTGGTAGGAGGTATAGTAGTCGATATAATTGTTTTGTAATCTGTCCAGTGGTTCGGGAGAAGGACCGCCGAAAACACCTCCCCAGTGGCCATATACCAAGACGTTTAAGGAAACACCTTTCCAGTCGCCGTATACCGAGACATTCAAGAATCTTCTTGGCCAAGAAGCTCCCCAGAGATCATAGCTATTGACGTACTGAAGTCCGATCCAATTTTTGATCAATTTATCAAGAAAAACCGGACGGAGATTATCATCGAAGTCTGCATACGCTAGGCTGATTTGGCCTGGATGCGCGTCTTTCAGTATTCTATACATTCGTCGAGAAGTAAGACCGAGACAGATAGCACTCATTTGTGAGATCTGCCTATCCAGCGAAAAGTCACCCATGATTTGGAGAATGATCTCTGCTGGCATGTTACTGATGAAGTCTTGGTTGGCTAAAAATATTAGTTCTGTTATCGAAAACTATGGGAAGGACTTTCCACAAGAACGTACTATGTTGCCTGCATATTGGAAAGCACCCCAATCCTTGCCTTTCTTTTCGCTGGCGATAAAAAAGGCTGGAGTTTCTAGTATGATTGTGCTTGGGCTTAGGCTCTTGGGAAATATCAGGCGGTGAGACTATGTCAAAAACTGAAGCGTGGTTGATGTTAGCTGTTTCGATCTCACTCATATTGTCGAATTCGAATTGTTGCTGGTCTTTTCGTATAAAATTGGAAGAGGAAACTTTCCTGGAACTATGTGAATTTATTGTTAAATCAAGTTATAGAGTGGGTAAATGCTGGCATCGGGGCTGAAGCCTACGGCATACACGCAGTTCGGTCCGCTATTGGCGGTTTTGATACTCAGATCCACATTTAAATTACGGATACCCACGTCTACCTCCAAATGCGATCGGCCCATTGCGTGCATACACTGTGATAATACCTGTACGGCAATTGCAATTTGCATGTATTGAGAAGAGGGACTTCTCTCATTCCGTCATTCTCGAATCTTTGCTAGTCATGGAAGAAATGAGTTGTTATCTAGTTGTGGATGGCCAATACGAGAGAGCCATCAATTACATGCATCGATAGGTTTGGTGATGAGGGGGTTCAAAATGGGTACGATAGAAGAATGATCAAATTCCATGCTCACCAAATGTGGATAAGCCATAGTTTAGGTATATATATACAATTTGTGTGTTGAGTATAAAGTAGACAAATTAATTAAGTGTTTGGTGATCCAGTGCCAAAATCATGCATGGAAATTTCTGAAATCTGGGCCAGCAGAGTAGCCCATTTGAGAGCCTGTTCCCCTAACTCCCCCAAGAGACAAACAATTCCAGAACTTGTCAAAGACTTTTCCCTTGCATCTAGGTCAGGATGATTTCGATTAAGCTTCTTGATTGCTTCATAGGAATAACAATTAGAGAGCATTGGGTGCAGATTCTCTTCATATTACATTCACTGCACAATTGAGTGAGAAAAAATTGAATCTGTGTTCTGGTATCCTTTACCTTGGTGTTCCCAAGCGGTGCCTGCACGCATATACCATTTCGGCATAATGAATGTGTCACTTTGCCCCCACGTCGCCAAATCGCAATCGATATCTAGTATCCAAACCCCTTTCCTACTATCCAAGATATGTATAACTTGGTACCTCACTAACATTCCTGTATATCACAATGATCAGCATAACCATCAATCATTTGATCCTGGTCTTGAACCTGCAGTATTCCGGGCTTGGCCCAGCTAGCACGCACGGCTGGGCTGTGCTGACCATGGTGGTACTTTACCTCGGCTGGCTTTGATGCACCAAGAAATATATCGGGTATTGCGCCATCTTCATTATAATCCCTAAAGCTGTGGAATCTGCAGTAAGTTAATTTCTGCCAACGTACATCGTATCAAAGCCCAAGTAGAATACAGAAAATATGCCTACGAGAATCCGGGCAAATTTAAGTAAGATTACGGCGAAGTTCCTGCAGCTCGTCGTAATCCAGAGGTCCGGAACTTATTTACGTCAAGTATGTTTCATCTAGGCTGAGACCGTTGAAGGGTGTGACCAAGTAAGAACAGGTTGCACTTTAGTAAGATTGGATTCTAAAATTGTAATCTGACTATATCCTTACAGAAATCAAACCCCCAATAACATAAATTACTCGTACCAGCTGTAATACCAAGGAGGCTGACCAGATAATTCTATTCTGCACAACATACACAATTAAAAAGAGCAAACTAGTTGAGGGAGATATGAGACGAGTGATCTATAATGCCAGTGCAACCAGCACTGGACCTGTCCCATGGTATCTAAAAAGCAAAGAAAGTATACGCGTACAATATTCCGAATTAGGATCCTCTCAGATATCCCCATGCCCAATTATGCTTGAGAATTTTGAACAAAAATGCAGGTCTCCAATTAACTCCCATTTCACATCATGCAAACCACCCAATCCGAACCCAAATGGCCCATCACCACCACGCATCATCTAGAAAAAACCAAACAAGACAGCCATTCCACCAAGCAAGATACCTCCAATAGTGAATGGGTTTGACGGCGCACCAGCACCAGAATGTGCAGCTGTCGTAGTGGCACTTGGCGAAGGACCTGTCTTTGCTGCAGATGTGGCACCCGCAACGTCGGTAATTTGTGTAGCTGTTGAAGTCGACTTCTCAGTAGACGCAGTGACAGATGAAATGACAGTCGAATTGCTGTAAGCACCACCACCGGAAGTGCCAGCAGTACCTGAAGCCAAGCCTGCAGAAACTTTGGAGACGGTGGTAGATTCAAGAGACGTGGTGACTGAGGTTACGATGGCACTTGAAACAGATGTGATTGGAGTAACCGTAGGGGCGGTTGCGAGGGCGCTAGAATCAACTGTTCCGGTTGATGCAAATTCTCCAAGAAACCCGGTGGAATATGTAGTTGTAGCTGCTATACTAGGAGCACCAGCGGCCAGGACGGATGAGGGGTTGGACAAAGCCAAAGCGAAAGCTAAGATGACAGTGGAGGAACGCATGATGAAGATTGTGCTTAGTGGAATTCTAGAAGAACTGAATGATAGAATCTAGTGGATGAGAGAGTGTATGGTTGTGAGTATGCGTGTGAGTATGGATATTTGTGTTTGATAAGAAAGAAATAATAGAGAACAACTGGTCATTATTATACTGAGTAAAGCCATCAGATCGTATGGAAGCAACCAACAACACAGCCGTAATTTGGTGGCCCAGCCATTTTTTGTGGTACACTGAAACGAATCCTACTTCTGTACTGTATGTCTTATAACCGCCGGGATCTACCAACATAACCTCAGCCTAAATCAAACAACTCCATTTTTGTGGCTGTTCTGATAAGTCTCCAATAATTCAGATGAAATAATATTTCAATCAAGATGTTAAAAAAGGTATAGAATAGCAAGATTGTACCACGTAGATATCTCAATACAATTGAAGTTATAAAAACGATGTCGAATTTTCCCTCAGAAAATTGCGACATTGTGTAAAGTTTTAGATTGGTTTGGAGGATAATTACAGGCATCAATCGATCCTGGCGAAAATCGGTGCTTAGTGGGACTAACCCCAACATTACAAGCCTACAAGCCCCTAAGCCCCTCAATTTCGTAATCCCCAAAATAGAATAGGCAGTGTTGCATGCAGATCTGACAGGCAGCATTTTGGAAAATGCCCACTCGTATTGAATATCATCTTGTCGATTTGGAGGAATAGCGATACGAGTACAATCATATTGGTGAACACCCTTGTACTCCCCTGCAGGTGATGATATTGCTCCATTTCAGAGGATTTAGAGGATTCACAGGTACCTCAGAGAATCCCAACCGCGAAATTATAGGTAAAATTGTATTGGTATAATCGTTGAAGCATGAGGTTCGAAGTTAAGCCTCGAACACTCTGTATACGTCCAAGTTCTGCCTTGTCGCTGAGGCAGAACATGCGTGGATACACCATAATAGTAAAGCAACAGGTACCTTAGCTAAAACTGTTGACCCGATCTCAAGACCATTTTCTGGCGGTGAACTCAGGAAATGCTACCTTCACACAAATTGCCCCAACTCCAATAATCAATGGATACTTCACAACGTTGATAAAAGCCCAACCAACGAGCTCGCGGAACAAACCTAACTTGAAGCTGTTCATCGAATCCGCATTATTCAAGTGTGGAAATGCCTCTTGCGGCTCTGGGGCCTCTAGGAAATCGCAGAGCGGCTTCCAGCCTGACCCCATGCGATACTCGAGAAGTTTGTCCGGCTTGGCCAGTTTTCTGACCGTCGCAAAGTGCTCATGATATCGACTTCTTAAGTTCGCACTCATCTCCGGTATGGTCGTTCCTCGTGTCCAGCCCGCTTGACATTGCCATTGGATTGTGGGCCAGTAGAAGCCAGACAATGGTGCAATATACTTGCGCAGGAATGCTCCCAGTCCCGTGCCAAATCCGCGGATGTGCTTGTCCATGCTCTTGAACCAGGAGTCGATATCACGTTCCCACAAGATAATCTGCGCGTCTGGATACGCCACGATCAACTCCGCCGCCACAAAGACACTCGCGTCTCCCACCGCATTCAAATGCCCAACGAGACTATCCCAGTCCGCCTTAGTGAAGACTTCAGGTGGAGGATTCTTCTTCGCCCAGCCTGGAAGTTCAAAGTGCTCTCGCATGTAGGGCATCGAAGCCCAAGCAGCACGGTACCAAGGAAGCCACAGCTCGTTGGACTGGTCGTCCAACTCGTGCAAGACGTCCTTGAGACCCAAAACTCTCATAGCGTGGCACATCGAGAAGGTGCCACTTCTAGGAAGGCCAAGAATCAGAACGCCACCACCTTCTCCTAAGGTTCTTCTGGATGGCGGGATCTTCTCAACGGTCCCATTTGGTGCCATAATACCTGTGATTTGATAAACTGATTTTGCTTGTAGGAAATTTGATATAGGAAGATGGATTGCAAATGTAGAGTGCAAAGATCCATTCGAGCTCTTGCCACAATTCAATCAAACTCGATATACATGTGTATTGCTCCCTCCACTCACACTCCGGAAGGGCAGAAAATTCCGACCCTGGGATCCAGAGTAGCGAGGGAATCGATGCTCCCGGCCTCAATGCATTTTCGGGCATAATCGCAGGGCTAGTGAGGGTGAGCTCCACACGGAAGGCCCCGCCCGCGAGCGAGTGCGTTTCCTGCTGTCAGCACGGGTTCCGTGCCCGAGAGCCGGGAATACGGCAATACTGGCAGTTGTGGGTTCCGTGCCCGAGAGCCGGGAATACGGCAATAATACTGGCAGTTGTGGGTTCCGTGCCCGAGAGCCGGGAATGCGGCAATTATAATGGCAGTGGTGGTGTATGCGTAATACAGCAGGCCTTGAGTAATAGTGTAGTTGGAGGGAATGAGAGCAGTATAGCTGCGAGATGTTTGTTAATCTATAGGTCCGACTTTCTATATCATAATTAATTGTAAAGAGACTGCTTGTTCAGCAACTAGACACCTAGGTATCGAGTTGAGGGAAGTCGAAATTGAGCGAAGTTCTTATAAATTTTTGCAGTTCTTAACTTATTGATCATTACATAATAACTATAACCAAACTTTACTAGATCCTTATGAAATAAAAACTTGTAGAACAAAATCAATACATCTCTTGTATTGCTTTTCAATTCCCAAATGTGTCGAAAACGCTTTTCCTTGTCTCTAGAGTCCAGATCTACAACAGGTCGTACATTCGCAGCTCCCACTCTAAAGAACAAATCCACTAGGCATCCTAGGGCATCCTACTTCCTCTATTCTATTGTAGCGCAGTAATAGTTCCCAAACGCAACCCTTCATTTCTCGAAACGCTGTCGACCAAGATCAGACTTCTGCAAGCTTAACTCCTTTGTAAAGAACGATGAGAACAAGCCCAAAGCTCCTAGGGCAGTCGTTGTGTAGAATATTGCTCGTATCGAGTTTAGATATGCATCTAAGACTGGGGCAACAGTCTCAGAAGAAAGGTCCAACATTCTCAGCTTCGGTATAAAACCAATTGCGTTGTTCGCATCCTGCAAGGCAACCAAAGAACTGGGAAGGACTCCAATGTCTTTGATCGAAGAAGCGAAAACGCTACTAAATATTGTAGACCCAATAGACTGTCCAACAAGGCCCCCGAACAACCTAAAAGAGAGCATAAGCCCGATTGCGAGGCCGGTATCGTCGACAGTTGGTACACTCGCTTGCATAGGAAGTTGAATAGCACGGAGGAGAGCACCAATGCCTGCTCCATAGATGATAGGAAGACCGTAACGCATTCCTGCAGATGAGTTTGCGTCAAACAGAATCAGCAAGCCTGATCCAACTGTTATTAAGATCCAAGCGATCCTCAAGCTCATTAGATAGCCTTTTCCAATTTTACCGATAGCAACGAGAGAAACAATGGCAGCTACGATGCTAGAGATGCTGGCAGGCAGTTGCGACAATGATGATGAGATGAGAGTCTGTAGCATAACGCTTTGGTATAGCAGAGGCAGCCATTGTAAAAGCGTAAACATGATCATACCATTGATGAAAGCTCCAAACAAAGTAGCCATAGCCGTCGTCGAATAGAACAGTCGATGCGGCATGACCGGATTTGCAGGTCTAGACTCGTAGATCGCAAACATAGCAAGTATCGCAGCGCCAATGATTAGAGGAAGAATTGTTCTCCAGGAACCCCAAACATACAAATTTCCGGCCCAGGAAAGAGGCAAGACGAACGAGACGCATCCTACGGCAAAGAATCCGACCCCACCCCAGTCTACAGATTTGAGCTTCGTTAAGAACGATGCTTCCAGTGTTCGCAGGCGGAGGAAGAAGAAGACTAGCGGGAATGCAACCCCTACCAATGGTAGATTCACCCACCCGATCCACCTCCATGTTGCAAATTGACTGAACAAGGCGCCTACAAATGGACCAACGATAGTCCCAGTAGCAATTGGCAGCACCATTATGCCGAGATACTTAGAGCGCTCCTCAAGAGTCGTCATATCAGCAACAATGATGTCGCTTAGTACATTAAGACCCCCTCCACCAAGACCTTGAAGTGCTCGACCCACAACGATAGTTGTCATGTTGTGAGCAAGTGCAAAAGTGAGAGAGCCTACGCCGAAAAAGAAGAAGGCGGCCAGCAGAAGTGGCTTCCTACCAAATATGTCGCTGAAAGTTGTGTAGAGCGGTTGCGTAAGAACGACGAGTAGAATATACGACATTGACGCCCAGAAAGATTCAAGAGTTGAGCCACCTAGATCCTCCGCAATGTACTGCAAAGTATTACTATCAGCCATCCTTCTTCTATCACAACGGGCCAGCAGGAGGATGTATCTACTCAACTTACTGGAATAGCAACAGCAAGAGTCGTAGCATCAAGTGAGTAGAGGAATATTGCGACAATGAGTCCAGTGAAGGTTAGGTAGAAGGCCAAGGGCTTTTTAGGCGTGTCGCAGCTCGCCTCCATCTCCCTCTCGTCCGCACATTCTTGAGCATCCGTCTTCTTTGGAATTTCACTGTTCAATCTGTCCGTAGGAGGCGAAGAGTTTGAGGTAACAAATTCGACCATAATTCGAAACTAATTAAATGTATTAGGGGTTGAATGTTGAACCCAAGCTGTAAATAAAGTGTGAAGGATGATTTAAGATGAGCGCAGCAAACCAAACGTTTTGAGGAATGCTTCCTACCGACTAACGTAGTCGGTATACGGGCCGTGTCGTAGCGTCGTATTTGCAAGCGAGCCGTGTTGCTTCCCCCACCATTTTACTTGCTCTCTACTTTAACTCCGAATAACTCAACCATTTGCACTCGTAATGTCACAAAATGAAGGCCGAATCGTTCTTGCTCTCAATACTCATCAGAAGGGCTACTTTTCATCTATTAAGGCGGCCTGTACATCCTATGACGCACTATATTCGACCGCGCGCGACCGTGTTAAGGGCGTTATTGCGCGACGCGATTCTACACCTAACAGCAGGGGTGCGATGATTCAACACCTGTGCATGGTGCATCCTACGAACCTGTAATTTATTTACAGAGCCAAGATTGAATCGGACTAGAGCTGGGAAAGGTCGTGCTTTAAAAAGGAGCGGTACTGGGTGTGAAGGTATCGTGAATTTGGCCCGGAACAGAGGATTCGGAACGGAGATAAAAACTACCCGAAAATCGACGAAAGAACGACGGAATTCGAAGCGGAACCACCTCTACGAATCTGCGGTGGGATGCAGAGCCTAAGAACTGCTTTAAGGAGCATTTCAAAGCGGACTGCCTTTACGAATCTGTGTTACACCAGAGCCTGAGAATGAAAGCGTTGCGCCGGCGGTTGACATGGCACTTTTGGGGCGCTAGCGCGCAGAGTTTTCACGACCCAATAATGCGTACAGTCTGCGGGTACACTAGGTTGGAAGCTTACAGGTGTTTAAGGGGAGTAATCTGAAATGAATAAAGGTTGTGACAGTGTCTTGTTTGAGGGCAGGCTGAGGCAGGCGGAGGCATGGGCGGACTAGAGATGGAGGGACGCTTTTGGCACTTTGCTCTTCGAATGTGCAATAGCGGTAACCCGGCGGGGGAGGAAGTCTCGAATGAGGGGGACGTTTTTCGCATGTTTCACTCTTGTGCGAAGCATTCGGCAGACATCACGGCAGCCGATGAGCTCTGGCAGAGGCCACCTTACGATACGCATGTACGACGCGTTCCCAGCCCTCCGCATCATCGGTTACAAACTGTATACTGGGCGAATGGACTTTGCAGGCTGCGCTTTGATTAGCGAGCTGGAAACGCTGTGTTTTCAGCCGCCTGGCTACAGCTAAGACACAGCAAAGCTTTGCAAGATACGGTCGGCCTCGTTGTGCAGGAGAGGTCCGGCAAGGTGATGGGAAACGGTGCACAAGCCGCGGGGCGTAGCGTATAATGGCAGCGACAGTGACAGTGTTTATACAGCTCAAGAGGACGGATGCGCGTATCGGTCTACAATAGGGTATAAGGCAGCTGACAATGGAGATACCGGGTAGGCGTATGGAGCAAACAAGTAGAGGGGCATGAGGGAAAGCTTCTGGTCCTGGGCGGAACCTCCGAAGGAAGAAATCTTCTGAGAAAGTGTGGATAGGCGTTTTGAACCTATCTCAATTCTCTTCTGACAAACCAATACTTTATGTATATAACCAAATCGAAACCTATATATATCATCAATTCTTTACTTGCACCACCAACTTGATTGCCTGGGTAGCCTCTTCCCAATAATAGACTACTTAAGCTCTCCTTTGATGGCCAATCAGAAGAGTTTCGGAATATCAATGTTGGCATTCCATAAGGAAGCCCAATTCCACCCATTTTGTTTTTGTCCTATATCCGTGATCTATTCCACATCAATACCGTCAAGTTTCTCTCATACATTGATGACACCTCACTTAATTGTCTCATCCCCCACCCTAAACATGAACATTCGCATCAGTTATACGATCTAGGGGCGGAAAATGCGATTGAGTTTGACTTGGACAAGACTGAATTCATGCACTTTATCGCTTCCCATACCGCAAGAAACAATCCAATCAAAGTAACCAATCAGGAAATAGTTCAACCCAAATCATTGATCAAATGGCTGGGAATTTGGTTGGATACGGGAGTCAGCTTCAAGCAACATGTCAACATGCGAACCGCCCAAGCAAAAGCCACGTTCCATAGAATGGCTCGACTAGCTAACTCCGAAAAAGGGCTAAGCCCAAGGGCCCTCAGACAACTTTACATTGCTTGTGTTACCGGCGTCGCGGAGTACGCTTAGACTATTTGGTAGCGAAAGCAATGCTTTGCCAAAGATTCCCTTCAGAAACTTTAAAGCCTAGCCGCCATAACGATCCTTGGGGTCTTCAAGACAGCACCAATCCAACCAGAGCATTATCAATCATAGGCCGTAACTGTCACATAGATGGATTTCACCATACAAATGAGTTATATCTCCAAGTAGATTCCTCGGCGTCATATTGATTATACATCCAAGACAAATAGGAAGATATCAACATCGTTGGTAAAGGAAGAATGACCATGAACTCACACCATGATAATTTATCTACCACTCAACATCTCAACTCGAAGCGAGATGAAAGTTTGGAAAAAGGAAGCATGGACAATATTTACCCGCCACTTATGGGCCCTACGACTCCAGGCGAAACGAAGTTGAAGATGGGAAAATGAAATAAATCCTTGTCTACTACTTGACGCTGGGATTCGAGCCAAGATGAACATTATGAAGGGAGAATGAACTACATCCCTACCTATCTACTACTCAATCTGACCTAAGAAGTTGAGGCACAACGAACTCGTGGCAAATCGTCATAATACCACTTTGACACGTATGACTGAGGAGGCAATAAGAGTTCTTGGGATGGCCAAACCTATGAATATATAGTATATTCATCTGACATTACCAAAGGTAAGCCGCCAGAATTATTACACATCGTTTTATTACATACCCACGGCAAAGACGGATGCTGCTAGCATCTATCAAGTAGGAGAAGTTTTCATGTTAACTCCTTTACGCCCATTACGCATACTGAGCAGTGAGTACCGGTACTCAGTACTTCTGTACAATTCCATACATTTCATCAGCCACGTCAATTGATGATACAGTCCCGGACACCCAAAATCACATCAAAATGGGTTTTTCTAGTAAAATACTTCGGACCGGGCTCAAGTTGAAGGTTGGGTATCAGAATATTGAGATTATAAGTGTCAATGCCCGACTCGACCCGGACCGAGCATCGGCATATAAAAAATTAAATCCCGACCACCTACTGTAACGTGTTAAAAGTTTTGAGCAAATTGAAGAAGTATTATTACAAAAAAACTCTTTTTATATCTTTACTCCACTCATGAAGAAAGCGCATAAATTTGCACTCTTCACCTTTTTTTATATGCTGATCTTTTTTTTTGTTTTTGTTTTTTTGATGTGGTTTTGGGTGTCCGGGACTGTACGGAGGTCGCCGTCAGGTTTGTTCCGACTTTTGATTTTTACAGGGCCTTATAGCATAGTAAACCTACAACCCACTTTTAATATATATTCAATTTTTACAAAACTTTATAACATAATAAACCTATAACTCAATTATAAAATATATTTATAATTTTAAAAAAAAATATAAGATATTTCAAACTTTACTTTACTAAATTAAATAAATTAAACATTTGCCCATTTTTAATTTATACAATTTTAATTGTTAAAAGTAATTAGTTATAGTGAGTTTTATATATCTCTTAAAGGCCCTTATTTCTTAAAATATAGGGCTCTTATTTTGTAACCCATTATAAAATGGATTAGTCGCATCAAACCTGACGGCGACCTCCGTACCAAATTGCAGGGTCCACTTGCCTAAGTTGAGGACACGAACGTAGGGAAATCTTGATAATGCGTCACTCAACGAGCTAGTATCCAAAACAGGAGGTGAGAAAATAGGATTTAAAGGAAAAGCAATGATTGTGGCCATTGAGCC
>JWJA01005175.1:0-13219 GCA_000812885.1 Lanzia echinophila
AGTTGCGAAGCTTGAATATACTGACGAGTTGGTCTATCCTTCACACAGTGCTCCTTGTAAAAGTTAGTATTACTCTTCAGCGATTCATAACTCTTCCACCTACACCCAAACTGGCACTACCTTGATCAACCGGTGTGTCTCCTGGAAATGGGCTTTCTTCCACTAGAGGAACTTCCTTTGTATCCTCTATCGCATCACTTTCGGGAGCCTTCGTAGCAATTTCGTCGGCCATATTGTAAGTGGTGTTGAGTATAAATCTATTGTTTATAAGTTGTTTATTTGTACGATGATAGTCTGAACTGTTCAACAGAGGGGTGAGTTTAGCAGTGGTTACCTAGGCGGGGTGTTTCATTATCAGTCTAAAAGTGGCCTAGCTTTAAAGCTAGTGGTGGCGTGCACGTCCCTCAAAAAACGCGTGGGAAAGGTAGAAATCAATTTACACGTTTACTTACACACGCTATAAGACGCGACTACTCAAAAAGTACTTGGAAATTCTTAAAAAGTTAAAGAAAGTCAACAATACTCGTGTTTTGTATAATACAATCCGCAACACCACGAGCATATAGTTTTATTAACAAGTATGGAGTCTGCCGCAAGAGCCGCTATTACTCAAGGTGCGATAGAGTAAGTGCAAAATGGAAATACTGATTTTACTCTTGATTGCTAATTCTAGGCAGCGCCATCTTCAACGCGCCTGAGCGTTTAATCAGCGATTTTCCAGTGCCTGTGGTTCAAGTTTTACAGGTGAAAGGCCTTGGTTCAGTCAGTGAAGGAACACCAGAAAGATACAGACTTGTTGTGAGCGATCTTCAAAACTTTGTCCAGTGTATGCTTGCTACACGTAAGTGAACCTATGTCTCAATATTAGGCTACCTTACTCATAATACTGCAGAGGCAAACCACGTTATCCATGATGGCAAACTTATAAAAGGAAGCTTTATTCGTCTAAAGCAATATCAGGCAAACTCAGTGAAGGGCAAGAGGTCAGCAGCTCAACATTGACTTTGAAAGTATCCACCTAACCCATTACAGAATTCTGATTATCCTAGATACCGAAGTTATCGAAAGTCTGGAACCGATGGAAAAGATTGGTGATCCAGCCGCAGTTAGAATATCGGAGGTAGAGGATGTCAAACCAACCAACACCACGATTGCTGGAACTGGCTTCTACGGAAACAATGCCCAGCCTCAACAGCAACAGGCGCCTGCTCATGATCGTGCCCTTCCATCCCGTGCTGGACCGTCCAGTTCGTCGTCGCATGCCACCATATATCCTATCGAGGCCTTATCACCATATCATCACAAATGGACAATCAAAGCTCGCGTAACAACCAAATCTGACATTAGAACATGGCATAAGCAAAATGGCGAGGGGAAACTCTTCAGTGTTAATCTTTTGGATGAAACTGGAGAGATCAAGGCAACAGGATTCAACGAGCAGTGCGATGCGCTATATGATGTATTCCAAGAAGGCCATGTCTACTATATCACGAGTCCCTGCCGAGTACAAATTGCTAAAAAGCAATTCTCTAACTTGGCGAATGACTACGAGCTCATGCTTGAACGAGATACTCTGGTCGAGAAAGCCGAAGATCAAGACAATGTGCCTCAAATACGATACAATTTCTCAAGTATCGCAGATTTACAAGCAGTTGAGAAAGATACTACAGTTGATGTCATTGCCGTGCTCAAAGAAGTTGGAGAAGCATCGCAGATTATATCAAAGACAACATCAAAGCCTTATGATAAGAGAGAACTGGAGCTGGTAGACGAAACTGGATATTCAGTCAGGTTAACTATCTGGGGAAAGACGGCAACCTCGTTTGATGCTAGCCCCGAATCGGTCGTAGCATTTAAGGGCGTCAAAGTATCAGACTTCGGTGGTCGAAGTCTAAGCTTATTGTCTTCGGGTACTATGTTAATTGATCCCGATATTGGAGAAGCTCACAAGCTCAAGGGTTGGTACGATTCTAACGGCCGAACGGAAACATTCAACTCTCATACCGGCATGTCCAGTATCTCAGCAGCAGGGGGTCGTCAAGATCCTCTGAAGACCATTGCTCAAGTCCGTGATGAAGAGCTCGGAACGAAGGAAGAGCCGTCTTACTTCTCCACCAGGGCGACCGTAGTTTACATCAAGCAAGACACATTCTGCTACGCTGCCTGTCTCAGCGAAAAATGCAACAAGAAAGTCACCGATATGGGTGATGGCACCTGGAGATGCGAGAAGTGCGACATCTCGCATCCAAAGCCTGAGTATCGTTATATCATGTCGCTTAATGTGAATGACCATACCGGCCAACTGTGGTTGAGCGCTTTTGACGACGTGGGGAGATTGCTCATGGGCACGAGTGCGGACGATTTGATGGAGTTGAAGGACAATGATAGCCGTGCAGCGGAGAAAGTTTTTGAGAGGGCCAATTGCCAGCAACTGATATTTAAAGTCAGAGCCAAGACGGATACTTATCAGGACCAATCGAGGTATGTTACTAACCACAAACCGTTACAGTGCGGAGAGACTGACCTTACCCTACAGAATACGATATCAAGTCATGGGAGCTAGCCCTATCAACTTTGCTACGGATGCGCTCAAGTTGGCCGAGCTGATCAAGGTGTACAGCATAGAATAGATGAACACGACAAACCTATATCTGTGAGAAGCAGGGATTTAACGATTAAACTGGATGAGAGATGAAGTATGTTATGGTTACGGCTAGGAAAATTTGTCTTCTGCTCTCATTACCATGGGATAGGCGTTAGTATGGTTTCTTCATTGTAGCTATTGCAGATATTGCACATGAGAAGTGAATAAAAAACTAAGCATCATTTATTTTGAGAAAATCTTGCCAGCTCACTTGCTTGCTTTTCTTCGTTCATATTCTTGTTTTCATGAGTGTGAAAACTCTAGCTCATAGTATCGTATCTATCATATCTTCATAAGCGCCATTAACATATTGCTGGTGCGAAAATGCTGTAACTCCGCCTCTCATAGCGAACCCCATCGGCTGTAGGCCAGATATCTCCCAACCAAACTCCCGCTGTACCCACCTAATTGCCCTTGCAATGAATCATTATATTCAATACATTTCCGTCATGATGTCCTCGTCATCAATAGCCGCACTGTAGTCCATGTTTATATCTCCCGGTCCACTGCTCTTCCCTGATTTCTTGGCCTTCATAGTAGATTCAAGATATCGCTTGTCATGTGTCAAAATTCGATTTGTTGCCTTGATTTGCGCAGCTAAGGTTTGAATTTGATGTGTGGTAGTGACAAGTTCTCTTTGGACTTTTACTTCTGAGAGTACTGGACCGTCCGATGGTGAAAATGACAGCACAGTATGTCCGGCCTGGTCACGGACCATGGTTGCATGTAGTGTGCCTTCACCGATCATGCTTTCGATCAGTTCCTCCGCTCTTTGTGGTGAAGACAATTTAGCACCAGTCTCTGCGCTCGTTGTGAGGCTGTTAACTTCTGACACCCCAATATTTGAATAGACTTTGGCGAGGTTACGAATGTGTGACTTTTGGTAAGCAGCTAAAACGCATAACATAAGGCCAGTGTTAGCGTCTTCCTCCCATACTTTCTGGCCGTGTTCAATTTCAGATTTGAGACGTGAGGCGGTACCCGTCTCAAAGATGCTTGCGACCGCTTCGTATGGTGTGGCAATAACGTGATAAGCTTTTGCAGCCGTAGAAGAAGTTGTTTGTGGGAGCTGGGAAGCCTTTCCCTCCAACAAGAGGCCCACAAGCAACCATTTTTTGTAGGCCTCAACCATAAGAAGGCTAACACCAGATTCCCTTGAAGGATATGTAATGGCGTTCTCCAGAATCTCAAATGCAGCTTTCCATTTCTGCAAGCCAATATAAACCATTCCACCGTACAAGAAGTACTCCAATACATCAATTGGCTTGAGTTTGTTGGTTAGGCCCGAGCTCGTGGTCACATAGGAGCTTGGAGGGAGGCCGAGTTCACAGATATATTTCGTATATGAAACGGGTTCTTTAGCAGGCAAGTAAAGGATGGGCCGATCGAGAATATCTGTAACAGCTTCGTACTCTCGCGTCTCAAGCGCCATTTTGAGAAGGTAAAGATGCGTAGTAGTAAGAACAGATCCAGAGGGATCAACTCGAAGTATGGCTTGCGTGCATGGTCCTATTGCTGCACCTGGCTGTGAGACATTAGTATATAATTCTTCCTCATCCCCAAAAAGCGATTCATACCTGACCGCTAAGTAAAGATATCTTTACTGCAGCTTCCATAACGCGGAGCAACTCCGAACCAAGGTAGCGAATTTGTCTTCCATCAAAACTGCACAGAAAGCCAATCAACTTTGTCCAAAGTCCTTCACAACCCTCGGCGTTGTCATTCTTCAAGACGGAGCTAATATGCGCTAATAGAATGTAGATATACGGTACTGTATTCGAAGTCGGATTGATAACCTGCGACAAACATATCAGCTCATGACTAACTTAATACCAATGCCAGCGCTCACATCTAATGGATTTTCACCACCCGACGTTGACTGCAATAAACTCTTATCGCTCATCTTCTTCATGACATCGATTTGTGTTTTAATTCCCTCGTCATATTGCTGGTCGGAAAGAGGATGTTGAGGAGGAGGATAAGGAGGGAAAGAGAACATTCGTGAGAGGAGCCCGTCCATGTTTCTTGCGAGTACTGGTTGCGCGTTCGTCCTGTAGGTCGCAATGCAAAGCTCTTGAAGAGCACAAAATAACTTGAGATATTCGATTTGGCTTCTAAGAATATGCAAGATGTTGTATGTAAATTCTGATTTTGGTAATTCCAAAGTTTTCTGGAGAAAATCTTATGTTTGTATTTGGTTTGGTGAGGGAAGTATGAAGATAGAAGGTTACAATACTACCTACTACCTTACCTAGTACCTTAATGCTCCCGCTTCTAATATGGCTTTTAATGGTCCCGCCATGTCCGCTAGCGTCCGATAATGGTCACGTGTAATCAAAATTAATGTTGAAGAAAACCAGTCATCGGATGAAAAGAAAACAAAGATATTTATTTACTGGTAACTTTAGACTTTCATACTTGACAGACAGTTTCAAAAAGAACCGACTCAAAATTTGAACTCTGGAATCATCCCATTGATCTTGAGTTCAAGTTCATTGTTAATTATTATTCGACAACCCATGTCTCTCACAAACGCACTCCCTGCACAAGCTGCAGCTGAGGCAAAAATCGCATCTCATATTCTAGCTGCACTACCAACCAATTCACGAAATCAGGCTCTAACTGCAATTCATGATGCGCTTCTACAGAATAAAGAGGTGATACTTGCTGCCAATGCACGAGATCTCGAATTGGCCAGGAAAGAAGCCGATGATGGTCGCTTAAGCTTAAGTATTGTCTCCAGATTGGACTTGGGAAAGAAGGGAAAATGGGAGGATATGTTGAAGGGGATATTGGATGTACGAGATTTAGAAGACCCTGGTACGTACCTCACATTGTTATGAATAGATAGGCCATGGGCTAATCAGCGCCAAAGTTGGGAAAGTCACATTACGAACTCGTCTGGATGATGGACTGGACCTTGAAAGAGTGTCATGTCCAATTGGTGTTCTTTTGATTATATTCGAGGCTCGTCCAGAAGTTATCGCTAACATTGCATCCCTCGCCATAAAATCCGGAAATGCTGCTATTCTAAAAGGTAAGTACAGCCATCGCTCCTTCCACGATCGTCAACTAATCCTATAAAGGTGGCAAGGAATCAACCGAATCCTTTATTGCAATTTCTAAAGTCATTTCAGAAGCTCTGGAATTGACAGAAGTACCAAAAGGTGCCATACAACTCGTCACCACACGGGATGTTATACCTCAATTGTTATCACTTGATCAATACATCGATCTCGTTATTCCTAGAGGTTCAAATGAGCTTGTTAGATATATCAAATCTTCAACCAAAATTCCGGTGATGGGTCACGCCGATGGCCTTTGTTCGATATATCTTGAGCATACCGCTGATCCAGCCATGGCGACGAGAGTCATTGTTGATTCAAAGACTTCATATCCCGCTGCATGTAATAGTGCGGAGACATTACTAGTTGAGGAAGCTGCTTTGGATATAGTTTTGCCTCAAGTCGTAGAGGCACTCTTGGAAAAGGGTGTTTCGTTGCGGTGCGATCCAGCCAGTAAAAAGGCACTAATATCAAAACTTCCTTCTCAACAAGGTATTTTCCTCCAGGACGCGACTGATTCTGATTTCGATACAGAGCATCTATCACTGGTTCTTGCTATTAAAACAGTACCTGGTCTTACTGAGGCCATTTCCCACATAAATACCCACGGCTCTCATCATACAGATGCAATTCTTACATCATCATCTGCTCTGGCCGAGAAATTCATGTCGGGGGTAGATTCGGCTGGGGTTTTCTGGAATACTTCCACTCGGATGGCCGACGGAATGCGTTACGGATTCGGGACCGAAGTAGGCATATCTACAAACAAAATCCATGCGCGTGGACCAGTAGGCTTGGAAGGCCTCATGATTTATAAATACAAAGTCCGTGGTAGCGGTCATATGTCTGTTGAGTATGGTGAAGGACCTGGACAAAAACGCTTCAAGCATGAAAATCTTGCGATATAGACCTGTTCACATTAATGAAAAGTGTTGAGAAGGAATATCATTAATTCTCCATCTACTTGGCGCTTCGCGGTCTTTAACGCGGCCTAAGTATTGATACTTGAGATGTCAGAGATATTTGAGACGACTCGTCATCGAGCAACTGTTATTCAAGTGAGTTCTTGTATTTTCGGCTTTTCAGGCATTCAAATATACCAATACAAACATTATTTCCCCCACTTATCATGTCACTATGCAATGTGGTATTCATTTCTTGCAGCTCTTTAGTTTTTCTTCCCTGGGCTTTTTCAAAACTCGCCAATTCTTGGGGTTTTTACGGTGAAGATTTGCTATTATTCCCTCGCAATGCGATAAAAAAAATATGGCCCTAGTGGAGTTCACTCACCCACGCTAGTATGTGCATACCCATAACCTAAAACGAACCACCCCTGACTCGGACCCCTTGACACAAGCCGTGTAACAACCATCTCTCTTCCCTAGGGCATCAAAATACTACCGGTACACCCCTATCACATTACATAGTATACTGTTTTGACCTTACTTTTAATTTCCATTATGTAGTGCAGCTGCCCCCGCTCTATTTGCGCTTAATTTGGGTATATGAATTCAAAATTGTGGGCTTCGCAATTTGTTTGGCACTTGGAAAGCTTCGTGTGCTCTTGTCGCCCCTTCACTTGGCATTCATGGGGCACTTCATGGTATTTCTTATAAATTGGTTGTTTTCCCGATGTTTTTGAAAAGTTACGGCCGGCCGCGGACAGGATCCCCAATACTATCTTCTTCTAAGTAATTATTTTTCAATTCAAAAAGAATAAAAAGACGATATACAGCAAAATGTTGTTTTCTAATTTGTTGGTTACCGTGGCTCTGGGAACAGCCGTGTCAGCGAGGGTGATTGAAAAGAAGAGTGAGGGTCAGTAAAAAAAAATCCTTTTGTCTTTTTGTAGTCAATTTGGTGGGCTGGAAGTGTTCCTGGAACTTCAATGTTTCGCAGAAGGTACCCGCGATGGTGTTTGAGTAAACATGAGGTTGCCCGCACTGCACCTAGTTCACAAGCTACAAGTGCCCTTTCCATATCAACGAAATTTGTTTAATATTTCCGACCAGCTAACATGAATCAGCTTCATCTCAAAAGCATCTCGAAGCTCCCCAGACCTGTACATTTGCACCGTCGACTCCACTCCCGAACTCTTTCACATCTACGCTACCAGCGTCCCTTCACACCTATCTCTCTAACATCCTACTCTCCCACTTCACCTCGCCACACCCAGCGCCACAATTTTCCTCCTCGGCTCCCATGATCTCAACCCTCTCACTCGCCGAAGAGACCGGCGATCCCTCCCTGCAAGGAATCTTCCTCGGCCTCGTCTACACCTCCAAATTTGCCATCCCACATTCCGGTCCACCTCCTTCTAGCGCTCTCCCCAAGTACCAAGAATCCTCTTCACCGGAAGCTAAACCCATCAAAAACGAGGAAGAACGAGATGGAGATAAAAGCTGGGGCCACCTCAATAATCACGAGATGCGTTCGCCGGTTCCAATGCTGCCCGTGCCGCAGATACAACCAACCCCAGAAATGAGGAAGTGTTACAAGGAGGCGGTGGAAGACGTGAAGGAAAATAAGCTCGTTGAGGGCACATTGGTGTTTCCAGGCGATGCGGGAAAGATGAGGTTTTTGGTTTGGAGGGTCGATTGATTGAGTGATTTTACTTCGAGGCTTTGGGTTCAAAATATGGGTATCGGAATGGGGGACCACAGCGATTGGAGTTTGGGTTGGGATAGGGTTCATTTTTGTGATATTGTGGGGCAGTGGCTTACTTGGGAATCTGAACTATGATGGTTTCTGTGTATACGCGTGAAAGTTATACAGAGGAAATGTCACTGGGTAGTTTTACTATGGATAGTCTCTGGATTTCTCAGATATTTTCAGTTCAAACATCCAAAAATGGCAGAGACTGATTTTCCTTCTTGCTCCCATTTTCTAAGATGTACCCAAAGTCTACTTTAAAAAAACTCAATGACTGCCTTCTCATGTCAAGCAAGTGCCAAGAGAACCTTATACACCTCTCTCAGACTACATCATTTATACTACAACACAAACATTTGCAGTATTGATGATGTAGAAATGTCAATTCATCAAGTGCCTTTTCTAACAAAAAATTGCATGCAGAAATCTCAAATCTCAAATCTCGCTTGACTTGCAAACATCCCAATGAGCTCATCTGTTGATAAGTGCTTTTAATTTTGTATTTTAATAGTGTCTCTTCATAAAGTCGTTCATCCGTTCCGTTACCATTCAGTTCAGTTAGTTACATAAAAGTGCTGTAGCCTGTTTCAGCAACCCCATCAACTCAGTATCAGTTCCCATTTCATCACACACCATTTCCATCTCATTTCATCCATCCATATCCATCAACAAAATCCAAAAGCAACATGGCAACAGATAAGATAGCAAAGGAAATGTCATCAATCATCATAAATTTGTGTAATAGTAAAGAAAAGGAAAAAAATCAAAGAACATGAAACTTTGTCTGTAGTTGCCAAATCTTTTGGTCAAAGGTTTCCATGTTCTACGACATCATAAACATAGGTGTTGTTGGTGTAGAAAAAGAGGATGGCTCCAATAGTGATTTTTGTCTGTCTGAACAAAACCTCATTTAAGCCGTCCCATGAACAGTAACCAAAATCCCAAATTTTGGTGTCGACGCCTAGAGTGTCATTAATAGGCGATTTCATTTTTGTGGCAAGTAAACCCCCAAGAGTAAAAGAGAACCCGCTTGCGTGTGTATCTTCGGGTCCGTTTCTCAACAGATAGAATTATATCCTTCCCATGTTGCTAGGCATTAAATCGTCAGGCCGTAGCAATGAAGCCATTGGAATCATCTCAGAATCAGTCATAAATTCATCGTCATTCCAGGATCGAATATGCCAAATCTATGTTCGGCGAGTACAAAGACAATCTTGAAGATAATAGGAAATTTTGAAAGGAGTGTGCTTTTCCGATTGTCAAACATGCTTTTTGGCGCAAGCTAGAAGAAAAAGGACAGCTGATCAATGTGATCACTGGACGAATGTGCAGAAAATTTGCGTTTAAATCGACAGTTCGGAATTACCGGCGAGTGATTGTCGTTCGTGCCCGATTCAGAGGTCGATCGTAAGAAGGGCCTGAGACGGATCCTTCACGTATAGTCTTCCGCCTCTTCAACCCATCCGCGTCGGTCATCCCACCTGGCCCTCTGCTATCAGGACGGCCATCATCATCGTCATCTCGGCCTCGCTTGTTACTCGATGGTGCACCATTCATGATATTTTGTTGGCTACCATATCCATTAGACATTGAAGAATTTAGGTCTGGCTGCGGCGCATACACATCACCACCTGTGCTGCCATTAGCCGTTCCACGTTCGCTGCTCATTACATTATACAAATTACTCGATGGTGGCTGTATTCGCGGCGGGGTGCTGTAGCCAGCTTGCTGTTGTGCATAATATTGCTGCGGTGCGGATGCTGTTCGAGGAGTCGCTCGGCCAGAAGCTGGATGGTTTGGCGAGCCCGTCATCTCAGGTGAGAGATGTGCGTGTTCGCCAGCCAATGCTCCAACAGTTGGACCATTGGAGTAGTTGTATGACCGGCGAGTAGAATCATAGTTGCCAGAGCTATCATGGGTGTATTCACCACCGTCATGCTCGTGATCGTGCTCTTCTTCAACCTGGGAGTGCCCAACCTGGCCATTTCCCTGGTGCATCATTCCATTCGCGTCTTTATTATCGTGGTGTTGAGAATCCGCATCTGGAGCTCTTGTCAACGGAGGGCCCATTTCGTTCTTGATATACGATGTCTGCTGGGAATACTGGGGCATGCTTTGTTGTTGAGGCGGCGCTGCTTGAGAATATGTACTTTGTTGAGGCGGTGGTGCAGAATACATCTGTCTCGACGAGTCGTAAGATTGAGGATTCTGTTGATACTGTTGCATCGTTTGGATCTGGTTTCCAGGTGGGGTGGTAGCTGGAGTGGTAGGCATTGAGCGTGCGTTACTTAAGCCTGTGTCAATCGACAAAGGGTTTGTACCTTGTACGTTGCCCATTGACTGCCCGGGCCACTGTCCAAAACTCGCGTCTGAGCTTCCCATATTACCCATTACACTAGAAGCGCTTGTTGGTGGCGTAGGAAAGGTATGCGATCTTTCCAAGGCCGGACGACCAACATTGGGGTGCGGGGCAAGAGAGTGCTGCGGACCTGCTGAAATTGGAGCACCAATCGAGTTAGTCATTGAGTGGTGATGGTGTTGATTCAATGAAGGTAAACCAGGTGCTGCTTGTGGATTCCGTATTTGATTTTGCTCATTTTTTCGCCGTTCTGCGGCTGCCATTACAGCGTTCGTTCGGGTCTGGTTCGTAGGATGGTATAAAAGTGCACCGATATTATGAACAAATAATGGATACAATAATTCAGTAATCTTTTCCTTATTCGCAAAGTCTAAAGCTCGCTCGAAGGGTATCCTAGACCTGAGTTAGACATGTACGTGCCAGTGCGTGGTTTATAGGGTGGCTCACCAAACACCCTTCAAATGCATAGGACCAATCTTCACCACGTGTCTCATTTTTTCGCTTTTCAAAATACCGTCTCTGCGGCCGCGAGTCATACCTGCAACGTTAAGAAGCTTCGTTCCATTAATCATGTGATTATCTACCTGGTTAGTATAATACAAATATACGGTCGGAGATATCTTATTTACCTTCTCGTCTAGCAACACAAACGCCTTTTGCTTCTACTTGAAAGCACAAACTTCCTTCATCTTCCCACAAAGTAGCTGTCACTCTAGGTTTCATACCAGGTGGAGCGATTTGACCAGTTTGATCAAACCCTTGTTGAGGATAAGCTTGACCCGGCATACCCGGTTGAGTGGTCATTGCTGGTAGTGGTAAAACGGTCCCCTGCCCACCCATGGACCCGGGTACCTGGGCAGATTGTGGAGATTGAAGTCCATTGCCGTAATATTGTGGGTGCTGCGGATATGGACCTTGCTGTGCAGGTGAGTATTGTGCGGGTCCCGGTTGCAGTAATGGAGGTTGATGTTGAGGATAATGCGCCATTGAACCAGATGTAACGGTTTGTGGTGGCGGCGGTTGACCGGTTGACATGTGTGAGGGATAGTACATATCTTGAGCACCGTGATTCATATTGGCTGGGTAGGATTCTTGAGTATATGAATATGCTGGGTTTGACGGTGGAGTGCTGTACGAGGCTTGAGGTAAAGATACCGGGAGACCACTACTGGCTGGGGTAGGAGAAGGTGTCTTGGGACCGTTTGATGAGCTTGCTGTGGTGTAGGATGAATGGGAACTACCGTTCAAGATTGAAGAAGAACCAAGAGAGCTAAGTGATCCAACCCGGGGAGAGGAAGTACCAGACGAATATGCCTGTTGCGGCTGTGGCAAAGGCAGAGGCAACCTATCATTCACATACAGTGGTCGCTGTGCGGCGTGATGGTTATAAAATGGTACGTCGGTAGGTCCCCGGGTTTGCACTTGCGATATCGACGGGAGATCCAGCTTTTCGGTTTAATTGATCAAGTCCTAAGAGGACAATGATCGGGTAGACTCAGTAAAGGTCTTCCTGGGAAAATTCCGAATTACGTCCGACAACAAGATTTACTTGTGGTCGATAAAAAGCAGTTCTGGATGGATAGGAGTGTTTAAGAGTATGTTGAGATTGCTGGGTTTGCTGAGCGGATTCAAAGCAATGATGGGAGAGAGATGATGTTAAGTTATAAGGTGAGTAAAAGCTATCGTCGAAACTGATAGGGCAAAAAAATCAAGTATAACTTCTTTACAACGAGCGCAAACGTAATGAGTCGTTTATGTTTCGTTAAAGACAAAAAATACGCATATGCCAAAGATGCTGAAGCAAAACAATCTTGTAAAACTTTCAAAAATACTCGAAAAAAGCAGACGTTTGGCTCGTAGATGTCGTTACAAATGGACTTGAATCTTTTGTTTCCCTTGATCAATGCAATTGGAGTGCGATTGAAGCTCCACGACAGGATCGTTGGCAGTTACGCGAACCTGCAGGTATGTATGCTGGTGCTCGTCGCTTCTTGAAGGAATCTGATCCGTGCTTCGAGGATGCGAACGTAGAAAATCGTGAAGCTCGTGAATATTCGTAGACGGTGATAGGAAAGTAGAACCCGCAGGTGGATATTGTAGAGGCGTGATGTGTACTTGTGGATAAGTGTAAGTCGGTCAAAAGAATTGAGGAAATCTGCTACCTCTAATGCAGGTACAACAGTCAGCGCTGCATCAATTGATAGAAAGGCGGAATGCGCGTTTCTACAAGATAGAATTGGACATTGGAACAATAGTATACCTTTCTCTTATTTGTTTGACCTTTTTGAACCTTGCCCTTCTTTCCTCTTTTTTTTTTTCTGCTTCTTCTTCTTCTTCTTCTTCTTCTTCCTTTCTTTTTTGCCTTACTGACAGACAATAGAGAATTTCTATTTAAGAAATCAGAGAGGTCGGGAAAGGGAGAGTAGAAAGAGTGGATTGGAGGAATTAGGAAGAAAAAAATTGATCGCGGAGAGGGACTTTGTTCGATATATCTTGAGC
>JWJA01005176.1:0-14150 GCA_000812885.1 Lanzia echinophila
CCGCTACTTGACATCACCAGTAGGACATTTTTCAGACTTTCTGGAACGGCTTCCTCCTGTTTCATAGTTAGAAATTGTATCGAGAAGTGAGATGTGATTACATACCAAGCTATCGCCTTGGCCGCTATTCATCAAGCGGTCCATGATATCAAGGATTTTGAGCCAAAGATCTAACATTCCGTCCCATTTGGATAGAAGTACCAAGTAATGAAGGAAAATCCTGCAAAGTAGAGTCGCAGCTTGTACTCTGGTTTCACTCATGCCGGCAGGGTCAGAAGAGTAGACCTCGGGCTTCAATAATCCGACAATCAGAGGAAAAAGAACCTCTCCGAATATGGCAGTCCATTCCTCGTGGTCTCCTGAGGCTAATTCAGGAGATAGTAACGAACGCTGTAATGATGAAAATGCTTGATGGCGAATCTCTCTACATGGGTTGGTGCATTGAGTAGTAAGAGCCATGAATATTGGCGACCAATATGCCGCCCAAGCTAAAGAAAGTGATTAGTATTGAAACCACTATTCAGATTCAGAAAAACGTACCTTCTTTACTTTCGAGGTGTGATTGCTCCATAAGACTTGGAATGCGTGTCGTCAGAGAGTATATCATAGATATCGCCTTCACACCTCTCGCCACTACCGCCTCTACTTGCGGTTTAGGTTGCTGCTGTTGTTTTACAGGCTGCCCCCTCTTTGTCCGCTTGTCATGCTTTTGTTCTACTTTTGAGCCCACACTACCAGCAGATGCAAAGTCATTGAGGAGCTTCACAGCTGACTCATAATTATCAGCCATTATAGTGGGAGGGGAGCCGATGGCAACCCCTTCTAGAATCTGAAATACTGCTGGTGCTGACTGAGGATTTGCTGCCAAATTCCGAAGTATCACCCAGAAGTCTGGAGAAGTCATGATTTCATTTCGCAATGGTCCCGGCTCTTTGATGCACTGGTTCAAACCTTGGATGACGAGCTGAGCAGATTTCTCAAATAAGTCCTTCTTGAAACTTGATACGGCGTGCAAAACCACGGGAACGCGGAGGTAAGAGTGATCCTTCAAGGATATTAGTATTTTCCAACACTGTCTGAAAGGGTATACGAACATAGCTAGCATGTAGAAGGTAAAGTAAGTAGAATACCGTTCGAGATACCATAAGAGGATGCCAGCTGTTGGAGTTTCTTATAACGTTCTGTAGAGCATCAGCGACATCTTGCCCATAGGCAACTATGGTCTCATTGTCTCTAAGAACAAGCACAGTACAAAGCTCCAGTATGTAGACCATCGATGGATCATACACAGGACCATTAGGTGTACCATTCATGCCATTAGGAGATGCTGGAGGTTCAACTTCCGTTTTCACGCTTATGACTACAGAAGATGGATCGTCAGGTAGATGAGCGATCAAAGCTTGTAAGAGAGGTGCCAATGAATCTACAGGCATATTCCTACAACAATTAGCTTCGAGTTCGTAACATAGCATGTACAAGAACTTACATAACATTCGCAAAAATGTCACCCATAAAGCAAGCATTGACACAATCGACGGTACACAAAGTACTTTCAAGCTCCTCATCCGATGGTTCTGGTGGATCATCTGCAGCATAACTCGATATGTAGGATGTGAAAGCGGAGAAAAGACCAGTCTCGTTATGCTTCGTTCCACGATCGATCACCTGGGAGGGATTTTGTAATGGTATTGGGGTGATTTCCATCGTGCCTGTCGTTGCAAAGAACGAGGGGATCAGAGAATTAACGAATAAGTTGAGCCATATTCGCGTGATCTATGAAAAATGTAAGCCAGGAACTCGCCATCTCCGAATGCTTGAACTTACGTGCTTCCAACTCTCACCCATCACCGGTTCACTACCGGACACCACACGAAACAGTACAACAGTTGCTAGTTGAGCCTTGACATCTCGGCCAAATTTCACTGCAAGCTCGCTAACCATCACACTGTTCTCCCCAACTTGTACTTCAGTGTTCAGAGCAGTGCTCGAAGGTATCTCGGTCGCCAAAGTCGTAATGTAGCTCAAGCAATATACAACTTGGTCGATGACCTCCGTCAATCCGTATTTTGCTGCTATGCGAACGCATTGATCAAACCCAGCAATGACTCTCTCGAACACGGCATCATCGCTGGCTGACATAAACACATAAGATAATGTAGCAACTACGGGTCTCCAGGTAGCAGCAAACATATCAGCGTCGAAGATATTGGTATCACAAAGAACAAGATCTCCTGCGGATTCAGTCTTGAGTAACAACTCCTTCCAGGCATAATCAAAAGCGTGTTTATTGTCGTGTTCATCCGGTAGAATAATTTCGTTTGACTTGATAGAATCGTACATGGCTTGCAGATACCCAAAACGGAAATCTTTTCCGGCATTAACCCCTCGCAAATTTCTAGTAAAGTCTTCAATTTGCATTCGTTTGCCCTTCATGTTTTTATTATGTTGATCTGTATTCAACATAATCATGGCGTAAGTCAGAACGTAGGCTGCGTCCTTATCTGCAACATCTTCCACGACTGTGCCTGAGCAGTATTGTTCGCTGAAGACTGTGACAATTCGCTCAATCAACGCAGATTCACCCGGTAATCTGAAAGTCTCTAGGAATTCACGAAACGCTTCATCCAATCTTTTGCCTCTAAAATCAAAGGATGCCACAAAAGCTTCCAAGACCGACTCGTTACCTTTCTTCGAAAGGAACTCTCCCAGCATCGTTTTATCTACTCGTGTAGTGCCTCTTAAGAAATTTGCCACAGTCTTAGCATCGCTAGGATCAGCTATGATGCCTTGTGATGCTAAGTATGCGAGGCCAGTTTTCGGATGCTCATTGAATTTTGCGACTCCCTGGATGATGATCTTCTTCTTTCTTCTTTGTTCGCGTAACTTTACTTGATCAGGGTAGCCATCGTACCTTGGAGCGTCGCTAAGTCTATCAGCAATGAACTGCACATATCCTAATAAGGCATCCAGGCATAATGGTGGAACACTTGTGGTGCTCCAAGTTGCCGAATCAGGAATCGCGTTTCGCGACAAAAGCCCAATCATATCTTCGCAGAGATCACTTCTGTCGATTTCGCAGTCATAGTTGACATACAACTCAACCATAAAGCTTGGTATCCGCGCGAGAGCGCCAACACTCTCCACCATAGCTTCACGCGCATCGGGTTTGCGTGACCCGCCCTCCATTCCTAGCTTCTGGCGATCTTTCACCTGCACGGGTGTCGCCCGTCCACTGTTTGGTTGTGAAGGGGCAGGCTTCACCAACTTAGGCGCCTGTGGCACGCCGGCATAAAGTGATGGATCGATCCCCTTCTCCGGTGGAATCGCTACACGAGGATGAAGACAGGCGACCAGGTACGACAAGAATAGCTCTTGTTGTAATTTTAGTACTTCTCTGCAGGTTGAAAGTAAAGTACCAGCGACTATAAGAGATTCCTGCAAGATGGCCATATTATCTGATCGCACCAATTGAAAGAGGTATCGACATAAACGATCCTCAGCGAGGGTCGCTAAAGCGGGGTGTTTGGCAATGGATGGACCGGCTACTTCCAAAGCTACGTTAATGATGCGCAAAGCCATGACTCTCAGCGCATCGGCGTGCTTGCGATCATGCGGATCTAACAAGTCTATTAAAGCCCGGAATAGTTCACATATAGAAGGTAAAGAATAAGGCTTAGAGTGAGAATCATCCGAAGTGTCAGATGCTGGTGCATCGACGCCCACATCGGAAGTACTGCCCATGGCGGAGGCGGGCCGAGATTTATCAAAACTTGAGGAAGGTGGCCTTGACTCCGTAGGAGGTGCAATTAATGATGTTATGGCATCAGTACCAGCTGCCGAAGGATCCATTTTGACCGTATCCATGTCTTCTTTTGTCTTTTCATCCAAAGCTTCTAAATCGTCTCCAGCTTCAATTTCTAAATGCTTCAGGCGCTCGAATATGATTTGGCACATTTTGACCATAGACATTTCAGCGGACCGTCGAATTAACTCGGACAGTTTTGGCTGACAGCACATGCTGAGACCAGTCTCCATCATCTCGCAGACACTCCCATCACTGAGCAGATCACCCCCAGGGCCTGACAGCATCCCTTCCATGAGTTTTAAAATTCGTAGAAACACGACCTCATCTTGTACAGAGTCGCTAGCTTCGAACCGGCAGTGCGTCATGGCAGACGATAGGGATTGCATTGCTTGCGAAAGTCTGGGTGAGTCTGGGCTGATCAGATTGTAGGAAAAGAATTTAGTAATGGCTACTAGGGCGAGAGATGTGATTGGAGCAGATGTAGCTGAAGCTTCAATGACTTGGAGGAAAGGATGGAGTAAAGAGGGAGTGTCGAATTCATGTATATCTGGCAGCGTAAAAGTACAAATCAGTAAAGCCCAAATTAGAGTGACTTCAAATCCTACCTTTGCATCCAGCCAATTCCCGCCTCAGTCGCCCAAACCCGGCCATCAGAGGATTATCCTGCATGCTCTTTCCTTTCTTCCCTCGGAGGCCCCATCTGTTTGCAAGCCCAACATCCTCTATTCCCTCCGATGCAGATGAGCTCTTATTTGCTCTTCGAGGCCCCATTTCATCTCGCGGCGTGGAAGGTCTTGAGTTTTGGAAACCCGAGCTCAGTGGAGTCGAACTACCACCAAGTATGGAGGAGACAGATGAATGCGCCCAGCGGGCATGTTTCCGCATCGCAGAGGTAACGGTAATACATTCTGTGGTGATGAGGGCGACAGGGTCGACAGCTACGGAAACGAAGTTGATATTCGAGGCCATGTTACTGTTAAGCTGCGGATTAAGGGCGTTAACACTATGCCTCATAGCCGTGGAAGATGTTGACCTTCGTATCGGGGACATAGTCGGAGCTATGACTTGTGTTGGGACATCATTGCTCATATTGTATATTGGATTGTACTAGCACTGTAGACACAGCATAAATTACTATTTTCGAGTATTTGGACCACGCGCCACTTCCAGGGTAAAATTTCTTGACCGGCGCAAAATAATAGTGAAGCCACGTTTTCGGATTGCACAGTCGTGGAAAGTATTCAAATTATACAAATACTAATAACGCCTGGCAGACATGTAGAGGCCTATGAGGTCGAGGCCAAAGAAGCACAGATAATCTGTTGGTTCGGAGCGGAGATACTACGGGTAGCGAGTTATACTTTACCGTGTTCTTTGAGAGAACAAATGGTGGGCCAGCAGCGCCAGCCTTGTTAAGGTTCAAATTTCAATAAATAATAGATGTGAGAAAGAATTTGTCAATTATAACACATTTGATTCTTGTTGAGATTTGTCAAAGAACATGGTATTCAACTCTATGATGTTTTGAATTTTACAAGAACTCCGCTTAGATTACACTGCACTGCGATGAAGCGCTGAAAAGCAAACACTCCCGATTTTATAACACGAGTACCAGGAACCCCAATCCCACCACATGAAGCAGTCATCAAGCTACGAGTCTATAGTGTTCTCGCAACTCCTTCATCGGCTTTCCCAACCTAGGCCGATATGTATCCGGTACTTAACCAAAGTTCCCTTTTTACGCCCTCAATCAATGCCTTTATTGTACCTATGTACGTTAGTGGTGATACTTATTGTGGGGTTGACGTTCATACTTTAGGTAATTCCTTTACTTTGCTATCACCGACTTTCGAATCGCCGGGCTTCGACCCGGCGGCCCCATTATCTGAAGCTGCCTTTTTCTCAGCCTCCTTCCCTTTCTCTTCGGCCTCCTTCTCCTTCTTCTCCTTGAGGGCCTCGTTCTGAATTTCATTCTTGTCCTTTTCCCATTGCGGGTTTGGATCATCAAATTGATCCTTGATCTTGTTCATCCTATCTGCGCGCTCCTTTTCTTCAGCCTCATGGGCTTGTCGTTCTTGCTCCATTTCCTAAGACACGTTTAGTCATGCGATGAAACTCGGGCAAGAAGTTTTTTTACTCACCTCCATATGACGAATGTCATCGACACTCGGCTCATACAAATGCCAAATCGTGTAGTGAGGTAGGCCAACGACAGAGAACTGCATTCGCTTTGCCATCTATCTTGCATGTTAGCAAATAATCAAGGTGACGGTATGGTAAAGCTCGTACCTTTCCAAATCCTTCGGTCTCAGCATGCTTCTCGAAACTAAAGGCCGGGAAATGAACGCCTGATCTAAAAACCTTCGCCTTCGCTAAGATACTAACACCTCCAACACCATCAATATCCATTTCCATATCTGGATCACCATATGGATCTCTCAAATATGCCAAATGAGGACGCCATGTTGCGTATTCTGCATATCCCTCAACAATCACCGCATCTTCGTCGAGAGTATCAGCGAGAGCCAAAGCTGTCTCGGATTCTTGCCACGAATTCAAATCATAAGGTTGTTCTCCTCCTAACCAATCGGGTAATGGTCGCCAGACATCTGAACACTGTCAATAGCTGTTTATAACAAGAACCTGCAAACACTCACTTGGTACAATAACATCTTTGTTGTGGCGCATAAGATCCTCCAGGATTGTAAACGGTGCAGTTTCGACATCTACATCTCTCCAGTACACCCAGCTATGGTAAGGTCGTAGTGCCGCGCTCAACAACCAATTTCTAGCTTGTGCCATCAACTTTCTTCTACTTGCTTGGGCAGCAAAACCGTGACGACTCTCTACATCTTGGTTGACCTTTTGTCCAAAATCCTTTTCGATTATTGATATTTCGCCGTATGGTTGCTTGGGATCCTCGTCTGCTTGCAATTGTTCCAAAAGTTCCGAAAGCAGAGGGAGCGTCCTATCTTTCGAATCGGAGACCAAGAATGCAAGATCTATCAGATGATGGGGATATGTGAAGTTGTGGAGGTGTGCGAAGAACATTCGTAGATGGGACTCCGCATCTCGGAGGGGAGCGCAAAGTAGGATCCGTTCTTCTCTTTCCCAACCTCTCGCGGTCCCCTGTACATTCGATAAGTCGTAATACCGGACAGTCTCGAGCTGGAAATCTTCACCGGAAGAAATGAGACCTAAGGATAAGACTGGGAGAATAGAGGCACCGGGCCATATGAAGATTCCTACTACCAAAGCTAATACAGTCACAATTGACAAACGAATAAGAAGCTGTCTTCGGCGCCGCAAAGCAGGTGGAGTACTCCTTGGCTGGAATCTAAAGTGGTAATAGATATGTTAGTACATTCCATAGCTTAAGTGAAGGATGATTGTTGCAGGTAGGTGTGAATTTGCGATTCTGAAGGAAAACGAACCTATGTGGTGATATGGAATATGTGTCGCTCTTTCGAGGATATCCATTGGAATATGCGGTCGCTTGATGCCGTGGCATCATCTTGGTTGAAGATACAGATGCATAAGAGGGCAACATGCAGAGTAGTTACGATGAACCCAAATCGTAATTTGTATTTAACGACGTTGGTTGTCGAGAATTGATCGAGTTTCTAAATGCAGAAAATGGGTAATTGATGGTTACTTTTATGCAAATGGAAGCAACATTTAATAATAATAATCTTGAAGGAGCAGGGGCAACTGCTAAGTGGACTCGTGTTCCTTGGTGGCTCAAACCAAAAAAAGATTAATAAAAAAAAAATAAGGGAGCCAGTTAAAAACTGTTTAAAAAGGTGAGCTTCTTTGTAAGTAACCTTATTTTAGATTATCATCCATTATACTTCTTTTACTACTACATGATACTACCTACTAGTAAGTAGGTATTTTATATTTGAAGTTATATTCAAATCCAAATTGCCAACATAGTTGATGATAAAATGGAATAGCGTATTTGGTTCAAATGGATTCACTTATTAATCTTCAAGCATTACCTGTACCTTGATAATGTATCAATATCAATTTCCAAGCTTTCTTATTCCTACTCTACCTACCTAGGTATCCAATGAAGGAAGATACCTACCTACCTACGGTACATAGTAGATAATATGCATCCGGCCACATTTTGTATCATTACTACAGTATTAAGATAGGACGGATAAGGGACCTGAGGGAAAGCACCTCACAGGCTCCCAGAAATAACAGATATGAAACACGAATCTTAAATTGAAGTAAATTTGAATTGAACTCTTTGGTACCTAGGTAGCAGTTATCATGTTGTAAATAATACTGAAGCTATATCTGCTAACAACGAGAATTGGCTCTATCACCAGCACTTGCAGCAGGTAGTGAGTGCATTTATAAATAATGGAGCCGGGCCGGAATAACTTTAAAGCAAAAAAGAATTTGACCTTTCCTATCAAACCTTAGTCTCTTGAGCTACATTTTAGTGATTGGTTAAGCGAATAGCACTAAATTAAAAAGCTCTTTTTCTTCTTATTTTTTCTTCTTCCCTCAATCCTAAAAAATATTCCACACATACACAAAACATCAATCTTCAATCTTCAATTTGAGAAGAAGAGAGAAAAATCTCTATAACCTTTTGGTAAGTAATATATGTATATATATATATATATCTATTTTACCCATTCCATTCCATTCGATATGATTACAAAACCGATCTGTCAATCCCCTGACACCAGAAAATATTCTGGACATGATGTCTAATATATGTTTTAATTCATGATTTATCGTTCTATACATTTATGTCAAATTATCTGTTCACCACATGAACGGAACTTTTACTAACGTGTTTGAAGATCAATAGGAACTTGATATTCTTGACTGTACATTGTTATGTCTACAATCTCAGTGCCAGAGCCGATTGCCATATCGTTTATATCTGGTCGATATTTACTTTTCGATGTAGATGTTGTGACTCACCTTCGCAGGACTTATAACATCTGCGGCGTCTTGACTGGTACCATACCACAAATCCCACAGCAGAATTTATTCCTTGGACTGCCCGTTGAACTATTACCAGAAGAGGCAAAGCTTTTAGTGGAGAAGAAAGTCGCATACATTGTCGATGATACTGCCTGGCACAGTCAACGATACAGTACTTTGGAGGGCTCAGAGAGGAAAAAGTACTTGGAGTCTCTTAGATCCGAAGGCTTCAAGGCCAAAAAGGCTTCGGAAATCGAAGCTAGAAAGAAAACCGAAAATGCCTTGGCAAAGAAAGCTCTGAAAAGTAGTGCTGGGTCCATATCAAAGACATCTCAAGCAGAGACACCTCAAGGAGATATCGATTCCAAAAAGTCTACTCCAAATGAGGATGAACCCTTATACGATGATGTGCGACCTGCATCCCGATCCTCCTCTGCGATTGTTGCATCAACAAGTCCTTGGGGTGTAACACCTACCATTTCCTATACACCATCCTCTTTACCAGAATGTTCATCAGAGCACTCAATCCCATCCGTTCCTTCGTCATATCCTTTATTTGCTCATCTTCACTCTCGTGACTACTTCATAACACCTGGCCTCCGTTTCGGATGTGATTATACTGTGTACCCAGGAGATCCTCTTCGGTTTCATAGTCACTTTGTGGCAACGGGATACGGTTGGAATGAAGGAATACGCATGCTTGACATTGTCGGGGGCGGTAGGTTAGGAACCGGAGTTAAAAAGGGATTCCTCATGGGTGGTGAAGATCCGGAGAAGAAGTCAATAGATGATAACAATAGTGTAAGAACTTTTTGCATTGAATGGGGTGGCATGTAGATTTTTGCTCCGATGCAACCTTTAACCAGGTTTACAATCTTTTCGGTAGATCAAGATTTCCTAAATAAAATAATGATACATGAATCTTATCAATTTTAATTGAATTTTTTTGAACCGGGCTTTCCGATTGTCATCACAAGGTCTCTTAAGTCTCTTGAGATTGTGTAAGAACAAAATTTCTAGGTAGGTAGAGAACATAAAATCGAACAACAATGTCGATATTGATATTAAGGAAATCGATCCCATTTTATTATTTATTACATTTCATATGGCCAATTACCCAATTACCCAATTAGGTAATTGATTGGACTTTCGGGCAAGGAAAATAGATTTTCCCTTGTACATCATCTGTGGCCGCCGTAAACAACAAGCAATCCCCGATACTTACATAGTACTTACTTACATCCAGCCCGTCTCAATTTTCTTTCCACTTCTCATACTTTTGAAACTTCCTTTTACTGTTCGCAGTACTATTCTCTTCTTATTCTCTCTGTAATATCTGGAGAAATGTCCTTTATCCAGATTTTATTGACAGTCCGATGAGAGCGGCATTCAGCGACTAGAACTAATCACTTCTTTGTGATAGCATCCGCTTGCTTTGTCCAATTCGGTCATAGCACAAGATGACTGCTCCAACTATGCTCGATAATGGTACGAAATTCGATATTGCTTCATGGACAAATTGGACTTCGGTGAATGTTACACAATATGTGCCATCAGCGAAAGATTTGGCTTTGGCGGGGCCTCGGATGGTTATGAAACTTGGCTCATTTCTCACAGTTCACGAAGGCGTTGACAATATATTTGGCATAAGGATGGGAGCCCGGATGATCCCCGAAGCTACTGCGGCGGGCATACTAGACCCTCGAGAAACGATAACTGCCGCCGCCACGGCGGGCATAAGACAAGCAATGCAAACCGGCTCGGAAACATTGGTAGACGAGAACATACTGGTGCACTCTTCCAGATTTTCTTTGGAGAGTGCTAGAAGTCTTGGGGGTCTCTTCGGCTATACGACGAGTAAATGGGCTTTAGGGTGCATCGTTATGGCTATAGTTCTCAACCGCACACACATTATGGCATCTACGAGACGGCCGCTTGAATTCACATGGAAACCCCGCTTCTTATTACGAATAACACCTATCATCATACTCTTTTTTCAGGCTAAATGGATCTTACAGTCAATACAATGTCAAACATCGCCGGATTTTGGTCAGCTTCGCTGGGGAAATGCATCTCGAAAACACGAGCTTCTATTCACTCAAGATGGCGGGCCTTTACATGTCTTTAGCCAAGCACTTCTATTAGGTGCGAAGGACTCGAAGTCTTGTCTCGCAGTTGGTATGATTCCTAACGATTTTGTCGTTGTAAATGAGTCGAATTCTGAGGAAGGTAGTCTAGCAGCGTTCGAACCTGTTGGATCTCTGTCTCTTCTATGGCCATTGTTCAAGACTTTTAGCTTCAGTCAGTTTGTCGAAACTGTGTCTTGTGCAGTCCAAGGTGAGTAAATTATTGACAGTTTAGCCTTGTAATCCAATAACTCCAAGTAACATCATTCTCGTTTTTGAAACCGCATGGATAGTTCATTGGTAAGTGATTGGTTTAACAAATCCTAGGTCGACCGATTGCGGCTGAAACAGGCATGACACTATTCGAGCATTCCTTGGCCTTTTTTGAGGCAGACGCGGCGATCGGTTCGCAAGTGGGTTGGGGTCCATTTGGGCATATCAAGTCGGCTACACGGGTTCCTTCGGACCAGTCAAACTCAGTGCCAACTCCAGTTCCCCTCACGCGCTCAATGGTTATGAAGCGACTAAATACAACCCCAGAAGTGCTTCTGGTGGGGTTTCTTTCGGCTATGAACCACCTAAGTAGTCACATTCTTGGAATTTTTGATCTTCAGGGACGTTTGCGTCTTGTCAATACCGGTTTCTGGGGCATATCATTTATGTCCGTTATTGTGTGGAGTGTGCTATCATTCTCTCTTGATGATTTCTCAAGCCAAGGCCTACTAAGATTTCCCACGGTTTGTATCATTGGATTTATACCACATGTCTTAGTCTTATTCGGCATTTTGATATGCTCTTTCATCTACGGCATTGCATTAATCTTGTCTGTTTTTGCCTCAGCAGGCAATGCCGATGGCTCCAGATCATTCCAGGCACATCAAGCAGATCGCCGGCCGCAGTTGTCAATTTTATCGAGATTGGCGAACGCACATCAAAATATGCAAGCAAACGTGCCTTTATCGAGCATTCGAATTACAATGCATATGGATTTTTACACAGCCTTACTAAGAACTGGGTTTGCCGTCATGACCATGGCAAGCGAAGCTGTATATTTGAACGAAAGTAGAAGTGTGAATGTCAAACCACGTACTTGGCTGGAAGATGATCGGTTACGGGAAATTGAAGAGAATGGGGCTCTCTGGCTGGGTCCAACGTTCAAGGCTCATGAGTCCGAACTTGCTCTTGATCATAACATTCCCAACAATATAGGACTCGTAGCCGCAGACGGGCGCCCAGTACATCTCCCACAGAAATCCTCCAGTGGTTATGCCCGTGAGATGACTACAGAGAAGACAGGAAAAGCGAAGCCTGATCGAGTAATACGGGATGGTGTTGGTGCAACGGAGCGTAGTGGCCGTTGGGTTATGGTTTCACAGCTTTTCATGGGCATTGCTAGTTTAGTTTTAAGTTTGTAAGTACATTATGCGCCATCAAATAGATTTCAACGCGTTGGCAATACTTGCTAATATGCCATCATAGGTGGGCATCTTTGATATTACGTTGCTTAGCATGGCTCGGAATACATCATCGTCCACGCCTGCTCGTTTGGCTTTTGAGCCGATCCAAAAAAGACTCTTCGGGCAAAGCTGCAGACGTAAACGACCCAAATGCGTTAAATTTCTGGCTTCTCAATATTGATGGTGAATTGACGTTGCCAAAAGATGAGCATGTGGATGTCGAAACGGAAATAAAACGAAGAATACAGAATGAAGATCATGGAGATTTCCCGGGAGAAGAATTGGATTCGAGGTTGTATCAATGGTGGCTCAAAGGTGGCTGGTGGGGCACCGCTGATGAAAGTGGGACTTACAACCCCGATAAAAGTGAAATCGAAGATGATACTACTAGTGTGGTGTCGTTTTCAACGGAAGACGAGGGGGACTGGGAATGGAATGATGATAACAACGACGGCCAGAGAACACCCACACAGAGATCTCCTCAACCATCCCGCGAATCTAGCCCGCTCCTCGACACACCATTAACCTCATTAGATTTGGCAAAACTCTTGCATCCTCGAAGTCCTGAACAGAGAGCTGAAGCACAAGCCTTAGCAATCCATCTCACAAGCGATAAAATTCTAACTCGTTCCCGCTATCGAGAGCTGGTTCAAAGGGAACGAGCCCAGGTCCTAACATCCACCCTCCAACGGTCTCCGAACTTCATTTCCTCCGATCCAAGCGGAAAGCTCTCGCTCGAAGAAGAAGCTCAAATTCTTGAACACTTAATCATTTCTCGCCGCGACTATCAACGCTCCATCAAGGAACCAACATCTTGGGTGCAAGGTGCTTCTGGGATGGGAGAGAACGGACCTCAATGCGTAGTTTGCCAGAGCTCCCCAAGGAATATAATAGTTTGGCCCTGCCGTTGTTTGAGCTTATGCGATGATTGTCGCGTTACTCTTGCAATGAATAATTTCGACAAATGTGTTTGTTGTAGGAGGGATGTGGTTAGCTTTAGTAGGATATTTGTACCATGATTCTTTTCAGGGACAGACCGAAAAGAAGCCCAAAACAAATATCGCCCTGAAAGAAAGGGAAAACTAGCACATATGGGAGTTGATAAGACACTTGAGCTTTGTGATTAAAATGGATAAGCGTGGGCTTGGAGTATCGGTATGGATGGGCTATGGTATTAGGAGGGCAAATTGGCTTGGCAGGATAGTTTTATGCACATAGGATGGTTAGATACAAGAATATATGAAAGTCGCAAAACATTGTTTGCGATAAAACAATGTACAATTACACACACACGCATTCGTTTCTTCCACATCTTCTAGTTAATTACTCCCGTCTCATTCATCTCATCTCATCTCATCCCAACCTAATCCTCCCTCACACTCCTCTCACTAACCTACCTATCTCGCTCAACAATCTCAGTCCCCCACAAATGCCGAACCTCATTTCTCCACAAGTCCTCCTCCCTAGCTGTACTCGCTATACCCACTTGCCGGCCCCGATGCCCAATATCACTATCACTATTACTCCCACTACCAATCCCACTACCAATCCCACTACCACTCCCACTACCAATCCCACTACCAATCCCAATCCCACTACAAACCCCACTACCAACACCCATACCCGTACGCAAATACATTCCCTCATCAGCAGAGACGACAACCTCCTCCTCCTCACCATCTGCGTCCGCATCAGCATCAGCATCAGCATCAACATCAGCAGCAGCAGCAGCAGAAACAAAGTTCCGAAAGCAGAGGGAGCGTCCTATCTTTCGAATCGGAGACCAAGAATGCAAGATCTATCAGATGA
>JWJA01005177.1:0-27887 GCA_000812885.1 Lanzia echinophila
ATTCCATGGTCGGACGTCGGTGGGTTGACTGTGCAATATATTGAATATATCTCTAGAAAACTCTTTCCATCTTCATCTTTTCATGTGTCTGGTAATCACTTTCCGGTGCTCTTTTTTATCAGACATTTCTCATAATGGTATTCAAACTATCTCCGCAGTAGTTTAGAATACAGCAAACATGGTTGTCAAAACGGTAAGCACCTTTCTGATGCCCACCAATACAATATTTACAAAATTGCCTACGTAAGCATGATTGAAGCTGCGTCGATGTGCGGAGCGATGACACTTCTACTCGCTGAAAACGGTCTCTTCGTTGCAATCCAAGACCCTCCATCAGAAAACAGTCGACGAGCTTATAAAGTCTGCGAAAACTCAGAATACCACCACCGAGTTATCGAAAAAAATACAGATTAGAAAGATCTTTGTAAAACCCTATCCTCTCCGAAAGTCATATTCTTCTCTACCATATGGTACAGTTAATGATGTAGTGGTTGAAAGGTTACATCCCTATCCCGATAAAGGTGGTATAGTAATCGATTGTTCGAATGAGAATTGGCTAAACACTCAACGAAGACTTGGGAAGTTCATTGCACAGGGAGTGTGTTACATGGGCTGTAGGGTATGGAGAGGCTGTCAACCAGCTCGAGGGATCCGAATATGTGTCCTGGTGGGCAAGAAAAAGCTCTGGGCATTGTAATGCCGTTATTAGAGAGTGTGTCTCCAGAGGCAGAAGATGGCACTCCTTGTGTGGCCAAAATTGGACAAGGAGGTGCGAGACACTATATTAAAATGGTTCACAATGGTGCTGAGCATGGAAAAATATGAGTGCGATTAGTGAGGCATGGTCGACTATGAACAAACATTCGGGAATGTAATATAATGAGATTGGCAAGGTATTTGAGAGATGGTATCCTGCGGGAGAATTGGAGAATTGGTATGTATTTTACTCGATTGCCCTCGAACACTGTTAACAATTGTAAATAAATACTTTCATAAATAAGATTGGTGCTGATATTTGAGGGAAAAGGACATTTCTGGCAAAAAATGGCCTCTCGGATGTACAAGACAATGTTATATGAAAAAAACCGATGGGTCAGAAGGGATGGGCATCTGGTCAAATACAAGTGACTGTTCTCCATGTCCCAGCACCCACACTGTCTGTCAACAGCACGTTACCTACAAGTCCTGCCTGTGTATTGCGGTCATCATCAACAGGTTAACGGAGCTTTTCATAATTCATTTATCCCTTCCAAAATCAACCTCAACGACCAAATGAAAAAGGAGGCAATCATCGAAAATCTAGGTTTGGCAGTGTATACAACCTTTCAAGTTTCTTGACTCTCGGAAAACAAACAGAACAGGTGTAGTATTTATCTCCTTGGCATTGTGAGAATCTGGCGTACGGGATGCATCATTCAACCAAGCCACATATCATCTCTCGTATTCCATATATTTTCTGCCGAAAGCATTAACCACAAACTCTTATACAAAGGATCTGTCGTCTCCGAACTCACCAAGGGTTTTGCAAAGTTGGCAAGGACTATTGATAAAGGGGTGGATTGCAATGCGGTCACTCCGACTATGTCAGCGAAATTAGAGTATCTAAAATATTGTGAGAGCATGGAGTTGCCGACGCAGTTTTATGAAGCAGAGTTGGATTATTTTAGAAACCATATGTATGACAATAAGAGCACAGATGAAGGCCCCGGAAATCCTGAGACTGGGAGGCTTCAATTTGAGTAGAAGCCTGTATGAGACGATGCATTCGAATGACCAAGGGTCGAAAAAAGGATGGCGAACATATAACGAATTATGATATTTCAGGTTTCTAATGAGCATCTTGCCGGCTGGAGTTTTGTTACATATCTTCATATTCATAATATTTATGTAGCCTCGAGCCATGCTCGATCTCATCTCTTAGTATTTTCATTCAAGTGCAGTACTATTCTTTCATTTGTCTAAGGCATATGTGAAGTGACATTGAGCCAATCACATGGAAAAAGCTATGGGTCTCCGAATAATCAATAGAACAAATGATGTAAATACTCCTCCTGCTCCCCTTCTTCACTTCTTTCTTCAGCAACAGTTCTAACTCGACAAATTCGCCATTTGATTATTCTCGAATTTCTTATAATTTGTGCTTAACAAAGTCAATTTCATTACATTGATTGTACAACTTTAACATATGTACTAAGTCATCGAGGCAAGTTGTGTCGACCACCCTTTATTACATGTGATGAATGGGGATTAGACAGAATAGCAGATACAAGCTCCGATTATATGACAGTAATCTCGAAAATTCGAATACTCAAAACGAATCGAAATGCCTCTACCTCGCTTCCTCATTATCCTACTCATCAAAACAATCCGACTCTTCACCACCACCCTTGCCACGCCCCTACGCCGTCTCCTCAATCTCCACCACTACCCCGCTACAACCATCATCAGCATCCCTACCCTACTAACCCCTCATCACCCTAATACCCTATTTCTCCACGTTTACTATCCACCTCAATTCAATCCCTCCAAATCTCCCCCTCTCCCTTGCATCCTCAATTTCCATGGAGGGGGCTTCGTCATGTGAGTACCGAATTGATCTTCTATATATTCATACTTCTTTCTAACATGTTTGTATCAGAGGTCATCCCCACGATGACTCCCTCTTCGCGGAAACTCTTACCACTAATCCCGACCAGCCTTGCATCGTAATTTCCGCTTCCTACCGTCTAGCCCCAGAGCACACGTTCCCAGTCCCTATTCAAGACGCATGCTCTGCACTCATCTACCTTTTCACCCGCTCCACATCTCTCGGCATCGATCCTTCGAACATTGCATTGAGTGGATTTTCCGCAGGTGGTACTCTCTGTTTCTCCGTCCCAATACTACTTTCCCAACTGAAAAAATCCCATTCCGTCATCAACGGGATCAAGATATCCGAGTCCTGGAATATCAAAGGAATCGCCGCATTCTACCCCAGTCTGGATAAGTCAACTACGCGCACTGAAAAGCTCCGCACTATGCGGAAACCAGAATTGGCGATGCCGCAGTGGCTGGGTGATATTTTCGGCCAGGCTTATACACCTGCGTATTTGGGTATTGATTCGGGGAACAAGCTTTTAAGGTACTGTTTTTTCAACCATTCTTGTTTCTCTTACCGCTAAATACTACGTAGTCCGGGGATTCAAGAAGAGACTGTGTTGAGGGAGGCTTTGCCGAAGAAAATTCGCATTGTGATGTGTGAATACGATATGTTGTGCAAAGAGGCGGAGGATTTTGGGGGGAGGTTGAAGGGTTGGGGTTGGGAAGTGAATCATGAGTTTGTAAAAGGGGTGGGACACGCGTGGGATAAGTGGCCTAAGGCGAAGCCGGATCCTAGAGCTTACTATAGGAGAATGGGCCAGTGGTTGGCCAAGGATGTCTGGGGTGGTCCTGTGTTGGAAGGCTAGATATTCGCCATGATAAATCTGGCACATCACAGAGTACAAGAATATGGTTGTTGGAAGTATGGGCTGAGATGTAATGAGAATTTTATTAGTAAATTCATTCTTGATTTCATCTAACTAAGCTAACCCCAAGAATTATGTGACCATAAGACCGTATGAGTATCAAATTTAGAAGTACAAATACCTAAAACTTGCTACAAGAATGAGCTTTACGCACCACTCTGTTGGTACGATGCGTACAATTGTTCATACGACCCATCTCAGGGAACCGGCGCCTGGTGACGACTACACCTCGTATTATCCGGATAGGTCTCAAAATACCCCGTATTTTGACATCTCGTGCCATCCACTTCATTTGCCACACACTGCTTTGTCTGCAGCGCACGCACAGTTCTCTCTGTCCATCGCGATAACTCACTCTCTTGCATCTCCGAGTCTTGATGCATGGAGCATCTCGTCTTATTGGGATACTGTGAGAAATTACCAGTAACTCCACACGGAAAGTCATTTTCATCACGCCATGTGCAAGTTGTTTGAGGACCCGATGCGTATGCATCCAACTTTTCTCTCAAAGCGTGAGCAACTCTTGCCTTCCTCCCAGTAGCACGATCTGCTCTGCGTTCTTCTCGACGCGCGCGTTTTTCCGCTTCTCTAGTCAGCGCTGCGTCGACTTTGCGCTTTAATTCCGGTTCACGTGCCAATACCTGACGCCTCCAGTCTTGTTCTTCTACATCTGCGGTATCGGGCAGTGATGCAATATCAGGGTCATCTTCGGGATTTGGAATGACGATGTCTGGAGTCCAGGTTTCGGGATCGAGGCCTGCTTCTAGCATGCGGTAATAATTGTCGCGACCCATCCACATTCGTGATTGCGGGTCGTAGAAATCTAGAAGGTAGGTTTTTTCGTCGTCTTCATCGTCATCAGGGTCACCCACATGTGCTTTGGGAGAGTCAGGGTCAGGCGATTCTGGTAGAGATGCTCCTGGTGGACGTGGTGGAGATGCTCCAGGAGCACCGGTTGCTTTTGATCCAGGAGGTGTTGGTTTTGATCCAGGAGGTTTTGGTTTTGATCCAGGAGGTGTTGGTTTTGATCCAGGAGGTATTGTTTTTGATCCAGCAGGTGTTGATGCTAGTCCCGCATTCAATTGCTCCACCACTTGTAGCACCTTCTGTTCGAAATCTTTAAGAATATACTGCTCATAAAATGGAAGATATATTTCTCGTTCTATACCAGCCGATTTATACTCCTTTGCATGCTTATCTTGCAGCTCTTTAAATGTATCAATAGCATCGTTGTAATATCGTTGGGGTGAATCGTCATTTGCATACCTACGTCGCAACTCCTTGACCATTTGCAGTAACAGCTCCCGTGCTTGTTTCTGGTGCGATTCCCGCAGATCCGCCAATGTGAGTCGCAGCTCTGCCGCCTGCCTGAACTTAAGCAATGTTTCTTGCTTCACCTCCTCTATATAATCATGAGGCCGTTCACCCCTCGCCACCATATCTGCTACACGCTTCCTTGCCTCCTCCATTAACTGTGGGAGGCGCTGATCTGTCTGGTCCAACAGCTGCTGGGATTCCGGATCCTTTGGCAGTTCTTGTATTCTGGCGTAATGTCTCCTGAGATCTTCATCTTCAGACAGCCATTTTTGAAAAGTTGGTGTGGATAATGTTGGCGAATGCTCTTCTTCCGCTAGATCTTTGTCTTTTTCGGTGTCGCTGAGTCTATCGACCAAAGAAGTAAACTTCTTCGGACCCCCAGCAGAAGGCGCTTTAGACGGTATTGACAGTGGTGAATCTTTCGAGCCTTCGACTTCACGAAAGACGTCAGGAAGATTCATATATGCATGTATTTCTTTCTGGGCCCCATGTGAAATGAAGAATGATATTTGCCTAAACTTTCCCGGATTACGGTTAAGCCAAGCCTTGACCGTTTGCATTGCTATTCTGGCAGACAACTCAATTTTATACCCAAATAATACACCATGCGAAATTGTTGAAAAGGCAATCGATGGGTGGGTTTTTTGAAGTTCTGCTAATAACTCCAGACTTCTCCAATAAGCTCGGCGTAGTATCTTGTGATCCTGGTCATTTGGTTCCCGCATTTTGGGGAAATTTACACCCGGGATTAGAATTGTTCCCCTCAAGTCAGGTCCAACTGCATGGATGATCCATTGTGCGTTTTTTATGTTGTGGGCACCAGTGTGGTATACGAGGCCTGGTTGACCCCCATTTGGGTTCAATCTTTTCAACTCGCTCCCAAGTGCGGGTCCAGCAGCTCTGCGAATGACAGTATCTTGACCATGCGCAGGTCCCAACTTTTCATTCGCTGTACTGACTATTGCACTATGAGATTCATTGAGAATATTGCCTTCTACTAATCGAACCAGGGTGCCTTTGTAGACTGCACGCGCACGTTCAACATTAGGCGGCGGGGACGACATTTTGTAATGATTTTAAACCAGATGTCAAAAGGGAGTAGATGGAAGTGCATATTTTTACCTGATCTTACCGAGAAGTCATCAAATTAAATTCTTTCAACTACAAATTTCATCGAGTCAAAGAAATCCGTTTGCGGTGCCAGAACCAACAAAGCACATTGCCGACTTCGACATCCTTAAGGGCACGAGACAATAACTGAAAATAATACTGTATTGACAAAGAAACCACAATCCAGTCCAGGCTGAAATAATAGAAACACGGATTCCATTACATCTTCTTTCGCATATCGCACTTGCAGGAACGAAACTACGGGCATACTTATCAAAATATAACATTTGAATTACAGCTTGGGAGATGTAGTCGTTGGTGAAATTTGTTTTTTTGCGGTTTGCTGAGGAGCTTTGCTTTTGCCTCAAAGAGATCAACCGAAATAGGGCAATAACTGAATTCAGTGAAATTCGGTAAACTTCAAGTTGGGTTCACATGGCATGATGCAAAACAAGTCTCATAGGCCTAACTCTGATCCTTCCTAGTAGGAATCTACCAAGTGTTGAAATTGCCTTTGCAAACGCAAGGTCACAATGAAATTAATAAAGAATTTATACAGCGCTGCAGGGATCCAAAAAGTGTGAAATACCCTGCTCAAATAATCTCATCGACTTTCATGCAATATGCATGCAGTAATTTGAATTGCCCTTCATCAATTATAGAGGTATCATATAGAAAAATAGGCGCTCAATCGTGTACGCCATAGGTGAAAATCCATGCAATGCCCGGGGCCAATAGAAAACCATGCATATGTGGTCAAGTCTCTAATCTCAATCGCAGCTTCTCCTCAACCGCTCTTCTGTTTCTTCAAGAACCAATTGCTTCCGATTCTCCTCACCTCGCTTTTTACCACCGACTGGTCGAGCTGCCATCTTTCCATCTCCCCCCTTTCTTCCGCTTCAACATCATCCCACAACCATTCTAAGAATTTTTTCGTGCCTTGGTTATTATTCCTGCTCAAGCCCATCTCTACGAGGTAGTCCCATCCCTGCTGTAATCTCATATTACCAACCACAGCACCAGCAAATTTCTTAGCCCATTCCATTTTCTCCAACCCCATATTAATTGGTATCGATAAGCCAGAGCCTTCGGTATGTTTGGGCCCTTTCGATTTTATCCAGAATTTTGGGTTGTGGCCAAGAGGTGGTGCAGGTTTCCAAACTATACCTTCGCCGGCCCCAGATATTCCGAACGATTTGGCGAAAGGGCACTCTTCCTCCACCGAATTCGACAGTCTTTGCAAGGTAGTAAAGGAATGTTCTGGATTCATTAAGGAAAGGGTTTCATGGTAGAATCCTCCGCGAGAGATATTGTAGATTCCTACAGATTCATTATGGATATCTGCGTAGGATTCGTCGACCATCCATTCTCCATTAATGGAAATCGAAATGATAACAAAACATTTCTCGGGAAGTTCATTGATCGCAACTCCCTTGTTAACACCAGGACCAATCCACTCCCCGGCAATAATTAAAGGATGTTGCTTCTGCATTTTTGCCTTCGGGTTGAGTTCTCGAAATCGAGATATATATTTAGCTTTCAACTCCAAAACTTCAGCTCGTAATGGAATCATTGAGGCTGCATACTTGTATGGATCGTTCTCTAGAGGGACATCCGGTAGGTTGCGAGATTGATGTTTAACGATGTTGTCACTGTCAACAACAATATCGGCGTGAGTTCCATGAAGCTTAACTGTGCCAGTAAGAGGAATATCGGTGATATTTGAGATCTTTGAGCCGCATTGGTTGCGAGCTTTGAATATGTCCATGAGCAGCTCTTGGGAGTTGCCATTGATACTAGGGAAACGACTGGGGAAAGACTTCGGCTTCATTTCACGTCTTCCCGTTAATGTACAGGAATTGAAGATAGATCCACACCTAGCTCCGCAGCCTAGAGGAGCTTTTGTAATTCGAAGTTGAATCGTGAGGTGTTGTGCTTCGGAGAGGCGTTGCAGTTTGAAGGGATTGTAATTCGAAGACGGAGTTGCAATTATAAGGTGTTGCAATTCGAAGAAGGATGTGGCAAGTTGAGGACAGTTATTGTAATTTGAAAGAGTTGTCGCAATTTGGGGGGAAATGTGCAATATATAATAAGATTTCGGATACGGTGGGTGATAAGAAATCGAGCCAATCCTGGTTGGTTGTACCTGTCCACGGTTTGCTTTAGTACGCAAACGCGCAGGCCACAATAGAAAATAGGCTTGGTTTATATGGTAACAGTATGCTTTCGATGATAGATGCCTTTTTTGAACCTTTTAATGTATGCTGAAAATATCAATTGTCCTTAAAATTAATTCGCCATTAAACCTCGGATATATCGTTTACCTCCAAACCTCTGTCGTGATATCCACGTGAACCTTGAGCACTCCAAATTCACTCTTACCAAGTTTTTCTTTTTAGTTGGGCAGCTCTGCTGTGACTGGCTTTTCCGTGGCGTCTACTTCGACGATTGCGTTATGAAGATATGATGGAGCTTCTGCCGATTGACTTGACAATTCCCAGCGAGATTGCGAAGCTGATGGCAGACCCACAGCAGTGTCGTTTGGAAGCATTACGATTCTAAACCGGCGTTTTTCTTTCTTCTTGTTCTTCTTCTCTTCCCTACTTGTTTTTTTATCAGTTTTGATTGATTCATCCCCGTTCATCTCTCCTTTAACAACTGGCATTTCAAGCCATACTTGAAAGCCCCTATCCCGAAACAAGTCATTCCATTTATGGAGGGAAGTTCGAATTGGCCCGTCATGCTTTAAACCTTCATGTACCTTTTTGACCACCGTCTTCTGGTGAATAGATTTGCCAGTGTAGTATCCGGCCCAGGGCCCAAAAAATACTAATAGACCGGTGCTAAGTACTCCTGTCGTGATGCCCGCCGCCCAGGCTGTCTTATCTTCTGCCAATGTCAATTTGGCTGCGTCGACTACTTCACCAGTGAATAGATGCCACTCATCGTGTGTCACTCGGAGGTCATAAAGCCGTTGATGAAAAGGAAATCCAGAGGATAGTGAATCTGTTCTTGTTGGAATTGCAAATCGCTCGATTGGGAATGATACTGGCGATTGTATTGTTGGGACAATACTTCCCGAGTCACTTTCAGCATCCTTAGGCGGACCTCGAGATCTTTTGAGGCAGATTAGTGATTTGACTCAATTCTTAGCAAGAGTAGGCTCACAGCAGCGTAGAAGAAATTTCCCTCGCGAAGCTTTTCCTCTTCATCGTATGTGTATTGCTGCTGGCACTAAGGCTCGTCACAGGAGAATTTGCATCGCAATCCATCTCTTCCTGTACAAAATGCAGAGTGTGTATCAAAACTCGTTGATGTTTGGGAACCTTGGGTTCGGGTCCGGGTTGGGAAAGAATATAATATCCTGTATTTGATTTTAATCACTTGAGTGCAGTGTACACTGTACATAAATTAAAACCAAAGTATTGGTAGAAAAATATCACTATGATCAAAAAAAGAAAAGAAAAAAAATGTATCTATACCAGCAGGCAGCATCGATATAAACAAACTTTTTGGTGTCAAATGAGTAGGATTGCTTAGTGCTTATAATCTGATCACCAGGATCAGGGTATTTTTCTGTGCTCTAGCCCTGAAAAGCAAAGATGGTCGTATTCGTACGTACGAAGGTACGAAGGTACGAAGGAGCCCCATATCTGATAACATTAATTTGTGGAGAAAGTTTGTGGAAGCTGTCTTCACCTACTATCCAGAAATCAATTGTGCATTATTCGCCTATCTCATTGTACAACGAAACAGGTGAGCTCGAAATTAAGAATATAACCTGTCCCAGCTTGCACAAACTGAACCCACCCTAGGCACTAGTATTTTGGCAGATCTTGATCTGCACGTTAAATCCATTTATCTTGTCGGTCAAACCGTTGTCCTTTCATTTCTAGAAATCTCGGAAAGATCGAGATATACCTTTCTTATACGCCAAGTCCCATCCTCATGATTGGTTGCCATTCTGAAGTTTAAAAAAATGCCAGACGTCGTAGGAACTGTATACACATCCACCACTCTGCTCTCCAAATTAGGAAGATTTCCCCCAAAGACTAAACTTCCTTCCTCAATCTCAATCTTTTTCTCTGCAATTTTCGTCATCAGAGCGATGTCAAAAAAGCCCTCTCTGCGAGGCATATTCTTCATTAAGACCAGCCCTCTACGCCTAATCTCCGGGTCGCGACACTTACTTACTAGCATGTACATTAAACTACCAGAACCCGTGTTGAAAGAGAAATTGCGAGATTTTGCTTTGTCATCGTAGACAGACTCTGCTAGTGTTACGGCATCTAAGAATCCTCGCGTATTACCGTCAAAGCTAGTTTCCTCATTCCATCCATTGGTGAACCATATGAGCATTATCTTTGCCTCGATTAGAAGCTGGTAGCATGATCGTAGTCCAGGCCAGTTCGGATCTTTATTCAATTGTTGTTTCCCGAATAAGTATAAGTTGGCCATCCACTGGTGAAGTGCAGCCAAGGTATCTGACTCTGTAAATAGTCGTGGGGGTGAGGTACCTTCACGTTCCAATGTATTCCAGAACATGATGTACGTCGCTGATTCTTGCACGCATTGAATGCCCGCTTTCAAAATGCGAAGAAATGAAACATTTACATCTGTTATATGAGTGAAGGGTTCGGGTTCGATAGGTGTTGTGGATTTCAAGAGAGGTACGCCATCACCTTTTCCATAGAGGAAGGCTTGGCAACTAAGACGATCAAAAATTGGAACAATCAGGTCTTCTATGAGGTGTGGGTTTGAAGAAGTAACAAAAGACTTTGCGTATGAACCATTCAGGCTCTGCTCTCTCCAGTTATTGATTATGTTGATGCCATTTTGTGCACTAAGAACCCAAGGTCAAAAGCGGATTCATCAATAAACAAGGAATGGTCGGGTAAAAGAAGATAAAAAAGGGTTCGGCAGTCAATGTTTGATATGAACTTACTGTATGATGGCTTCATCTACACCCCCGAGTAATAACTCCAGACAAACAAACAAGACACAATTTACGAGTATTATGTCGACACCTTCCCTGCCTCCCCCAAAGGCTGTATTCAGAAGATTAATGGCCTCGTTATAATGTTTGAGGGCAAATTTGCGATCAGACACTGAAAGATGATTGTTCCCACGGATCGGCCCGGTAACTTCGAAATGTTCATACAGCGTACTCAACGCCATTAACGCATGCCTGACGGTCGGCTCATTATGACTGATTTGAAGCAGGGTCCGGGACCAAAATTCTGCCTCAAATGGAACAGCCAATTCGGGAACAGCTTTGCTACAAAAAAACTCGAAACTTCGTTTTTCTTCATTGTTGCCTTGAAACATGCTGATTTGAAAAGATAAAGTGCCTGGGGTTGTGCGTGGCTGCAGCACCCGCATCCGGGATGGTTATCCGCCGCGGGCCACCGCAATTCCATCCTGTTCTTATACAGTTTTTGCAGTTTGGAAATGTTTCCTATTGGAAGGTAAGATGGCAGTTGTTACTTTATAGTGCTATTATGACTTACATCGCATTTTATTCGACGTCGCCTATCAAAACACAATTAGAGACCATTTGAAAGCAATACAGAGAGAATTTGCATCACAAACCTGCATATGAGACACCCATTTTTCGACCTAGAACCACTGTTCCTCTTGCTTTTTATTGTTAGACCGGTCGTGTCCTTCAAAAGTATCCTGTAGCTATCCAGAAATGCTTGCTTGGAACTTGTCATATTTACTAATGCGATGATTCGCATACAGTGAGCGTTTGAGTGTGGTGACATTTAAGTTCCAACATCACCCCTGGTACTCTGCATATCGGTATCCGTGATCCGGATTTTTCAACCCCTCGGTGATTGTCACCGGATCGCAAATTTTCAAGAAATTTTGAATATGGGCCTGTTATGGTCTTAGGAAATCGAATTCCCAGGTTGATTTAGTTCCGAAGCACCTTCGTTTGAAATCGCCTCTTTGGAAACATAAACCCGCGTAGTGGATGATTGAACGGGAATTACAAATCCCAATCATTGTTATCTTTAATAAAGACGCTCGAACTTGAATTAATCAAAGTCCAAGATCCCATCATCAATTGAATCAGTTGGATTGGAACAACATATTGGTCGAGTATACCCCCTGATAGAAAGTATAAGATGAAAATGTGCCAAGGTTAACGTTTGCAGGTCTTTTAGTAGTTTGGTTGCAATTTGAGTATTTTATAACCACTTCCCATCACTACTAAAGTGTGTAATAGATGAACTACAAACGAAGTGATTCCATATTTCGTACCGTACAGGTAGTCATGTCGTCCTATGGTACTACCTCTTCCGAAGATCCCCACTTCGAACACCCAAACTCTCCCTCTCCTCAAGCTGCTTTCCTTCCAGCCCCGCTGGCCTGTCCAGCTCCACATACCCACCCATCTTCACATCTCCGCCTATCGCGTTAATTCCACGCGGATGCTCATTTGATGAGGTGTTACTCTTCCTCTCCCACGCTCTCCCATCCACCGGCAACGGTCTCCACCAATCCCCACTTCTCGCATGCCACCTCGCACCACACATTTCCCAGAGCCTACTCGCTGCCCTCTTATAGGCAAATCTCTCATCTTCTCCCGTAAATGATGTCGTCATCCCAAAATCTACAGTCCTACCGATTTCGTTACCTTTCCCAGGCATAGGACCAAAATCTGAATCTTCGTCCGGATCATAGCCTGGTTTGACGGGATTCAATGTATCGGTGTATGTAGAGATATTTGGACGAAAGGGGGACGTTTGATCTTGATATATCTCGGATAGGGTCTCGGGATATACGGCATCTTGGCCATCATTAGGCGCTGAATCCGAGGTTGAAATGGAAGCTGGATTCTGAGTTTCCGGGAAGAAAAGTTCATCTGGGCCGACTTCAGCACGGATGATAAGTTTGCAGCGAGCTTCATAAAGGGCGTCAAGCAGTGTTATAAGACGCCTTGCCTCGTTCTTTTGAAGAAGAGTTAGAATGGGGACGTGATCCAGGATGAAAGTGTGAAAGGTTGACGCCATGGTAATGTAGTCTGCAGGACCAAATGACCCACAGCACAGAGTAGTGAAATCCCAGAAGGTTACTCCGTTGAGGTGACGGGAAACGGGGACCTGACGCCCATAAACCAAGAGAGTTGTAGATTCCCATGGAATTTTGGAGTGCATGGATGGAAGAGCGGAACCTATTACAATAGTCCATGTGTCTTCGCTATCGGATATTAAATGATACTTTTTTGGTGTGTTTGCCTTGATGGGTTTCTTTGTCATATCAAGTTCTTCTTCGCTGCCAAGTTCGTGCATACTATTTTCAAGAATGCTTTGTTCATGTCCAAGGCCGAGATTGCCAGGAGACAACTTTTCAAGTCCAGAAAATCCTCCTATCATTTCTTCTCTCATTAGTTCTGCGATGTCTGTTGCTTCTTCATCCATTTCCTCAATTTCCCTCCTCCTCCAATCTCTCCCATCTTTTCCCATATCCCAAATCTCACAACGCGCTTTCAAAACTCCAACAAATCCCGAAAATTCATTGCCCCCAGAAAACATATCCATTTTCTGTCTGTTGCCCAAACCTAACCAGTTTCTTACGAGCCCTCCTCTTCCCGGGACAGCATAATCCATACCACTGGCTTTTTCCAGTTCTTCTGGCATGCGATTTGACGACGCGATAAGAACACCACCCAATTGAAAAAATGGAGTCAAAAGATTACTTAGTATTTTACTTGCAACCCTATCCGGTAACTGGAACTCGTCTAAGAAGAGTATGGGAGACTTCTCTACCATATCTTTTGCTAGCCACAGCAATGAATAGTCATCTGATCCGATATTGCCTGAACCCGAACGAGATTTTCTGAGCTGTTCTAATCGTGCGAATGTTTCTAGCATGAATGTGTTGAAATGCCATCTCCTTTTCTTTCCATTAGGTAGACTGTCCGCTAGCATATCCAAGAGCATTGATTTCCCGGTTCCTACTTCACCATGAAGTAATAAACCTTTAGGAGAATCCAAGTTCATAGCAGCTTCATGACTAGTAAGAACTCTAGTCATAGCAAGAGTATCTCGCCGCTCCTTTCTCTCGAAAAGATGGGCAAATAATGGATTCCTTCGGAGTGGGTGTCCTGGCACCGCTATCGTTGTACCATCGTCATTGTTTGAGGTAATATCAATGACCTGACTGAGTGCTTTGAGTCGAGCCCCATACTCAGATTGAGGGCTATAGTCTTTAAGCCGTAAGTATAGCCTTTGTAGATGGAGAGCTATACGATGTTGTGCAGGATCTGGGTCAATTACTTTTGTAGCAAGTAAAGCACGGTATAAAATTAGTGGGTTGGTGATTGTAAGACCAGTAGAAGGTGAAATACTGGTTGGTGGCATTGGAAAATTTCATTCATATCTAGATTTGAATTGCGACATAGAATAAGAGTATTATCAAGTGAAGTTGACTACTTAGTACTCACCGGTACTTATATATTGAGGGGCAGAAATGTAATCGTCATTGCCGGCCGACACTACTTATGTAAAACAATTTAAACATCAGCCTTGTCAGCTTTGTTAGCCTTGCATATATATATTTCTTTCTTTTTCTTTTCCCCATACAAAGCTATGCTATCTACTACTAGGTAGAAGGTCCCTTTTGCATTTTCTTCCAATCTGCTTCGAACCAACATATGAGCATTTTAAAACCTTTATGATTAACTACCTAGTCTGCAGTTGTAGCAACAAAAGCTGGTACTGGTAATTCTAGGTACAGTACAGTAGCTAGTAGTTTCTAGATGTTAATAACCTACCTAGGTAGTTTTATACAACTACTGGGCTAGCTGTATCAACTTCATGCTTACTAGGTATATACTAGCATAAAAATATTGCTGGTGTTGAGCACAAGGCAAGGTTCCTGAATCAAGAATTGAATACAACTTTAATAAATTGGTATTTGAACTTTGTATCAATTTTACTGGATACTAAAAATCTTTTAGAACCAACAGTTTGAGAGAGCTTGAGGGAGAGAGAGAGAAAGAAAAAAAAATATTGGCCCCCACACTAAGGTTACGGCTTAAAGCGCGTTTCCACCGCCTTTAACTTGTTGATTTTTAACAAGGAGCAATTAAATTATTTGGCAGATTGGAGCAAGCTTGTAGAAAACAAAACAGGCCTCAATCCGGAACGAATTACTTTCGCACGATGGGAATAATTCTATCGACATTTTAATTGCCTTAATCACAACCTTTAAATCTGAAGTTTCGGACTTTCATCAAAATGTTTTCACCTTCAATGAACAGCGGTCCACCACCCCCTGTGCGAAGCAGCAGGAGGAGACAGCGGCCAGCTTCCAATGAGAATACGATCGCACAACCAAAGACCAAAAGGCAACGAAGCTCTTACGACGAGAAGACTTATATTGCGCCAAATGGTACACCTGAGATGGAACAAGTGAAAGGCAATCAGATTGCTACCTTGACGAGGCGCGAAAGTCCTAAAGACCTGCCAGGTTCGCGACGGGAAATCGTTGTGCGAGGAAAGAAACCGAAAGGAGAAAGAGCTAGTAAAGGTGATGGGAGTGTTATACTTGTAAGTTGATTTTGGATCGCAGTGATTTTGCATATGTGAAGATTTATTTGCTTACATGTTTTGAAAGACTACGAATGATACATACACGGTTAGCAAGCTTCCAGCGCTTCCAGATCACATCCGAACAGACATTTCAGGTCAGTATTGCTATTTCCCAAGGCCAAATTCGGTGTGAAGACTGACACTATTGGTGTAGCTCGTCAACATGGAGCAATATATTCTGACAATGGCTACGCACTTGCCCTTACTCATTCGCATGCGATTGTCTGGCAATATGCCATCAACACACCATCCCCCGAAACATTCCCATTTGTACTGCCTCAAACCTCAAAGCATGGATCCGATCCGCTACCACTTGGATCACTAGTCTCAGCTTCCGCGTCTTCGAATGAGCCTGGCCTTGTTGTCGTATTTCCTACCACCGGGAAAATTACGTACTGGGAGTCTATTTCTAGCGCCGCTACCCTCGATCTCATCAAAGTCAAGAGTAATGGAGTCGGATCGGTTATTCCTGGTATGCTCTCGGGTGAAACAGTTGTGCAGGTACTAAATGCGGAATCTGCGGGCTTTGTACTTTCATTTAGTACTGGGAGACTTGCATATTTGAGGGTGCGGGATGGACATGGGCGACCCAACATCTCAGTTCAATTTCTTCGAGGATCTAGCGGACCTTTAGCTGGGGGAATATTTGGGAGCCTCCGAAATGCTTTATCTAGCTCGGCCTGGCGCGGAGACATTGCTGCTGTTCGTGCTGGACCGCAAGAGCATGCGGGGGAGAGAAATGTAATTGTTGCGACAGGGAAGGGGAGAATCCAGCTTTGGAACCTCCAGAGAGACGGTCAAAATGCGTTGCATGCGGAAGCGGAAGGACGGGAAGCAATAGTCATGGGTATCAAGGAAGCCGAGCCTAGTTTAGCAGAGCTCTTGCTCGAAACCTTCGAGATTCTCGATTTTACGTTCATTCCGAATGAAGACCACGATGGCGACGGATATCGCCTTATGTTGCTGACATCTCTAACTAGCCGCCAGACCAGTTATTATACACTTGTCGAGGTTGCACTAAATCGAGACCAGCTGATCGTTGGAAACATTCGACTCCTCAAATCTTATACTACTCCTGTCAATTTGCACACGACCTCGAAAACACGTCTATATCTGCCCAGACCAGGGCTGGTTGCCTACGTGGTCTTCGATCGTGCCGTAGTCATTGCCTCACTAGCGAAGCGACCAGACACACCAGAACTTCAACTTCGCTCAGAAGGCCACACCCTTTCGCCATCATTCGAAGATGTAGTAGATTTTAGAGAAGATACAAACGTCGAAATTGTCGGTTCGGGCATGGAAGAGCCTCATGGTCAGCCTCATGGGAGTGAGGACACAAAAGCACGCAAGTATAAGGCGAAGCATCCTGCAGTCGTTCTCCTGGTTCGAGGTAGTGGCGTTATACGTGTGGCGGCCACCGATGTCAACAAGCTTACGACTAGCAAAGCCCAACAGGTGACTGCGAAGAGCAAGCTAGAGCAAGCCGTCTTCTTCGGCACAATGACGCAGAATCCGTTGAGTTTTGTGGGAAGGCCTGAGCTACAGTTCCTTCCAGAAGAAGTTGGCGAAGCTGCTATAGAACTCAGTACGGATATTCTGCACTCCAAAACACCATACATTTCTTCAATTCCTTCCTCTATTGAGCATAACCTTCAGAAGCGCTCTACCGCCCTTCACGATCTTGCTAAGCACCTCAAAGTTACCGGTGTGGCATTGAATCGTGTCACGCGATGGAAACTACTCTGGGATGCAGAGAAATTGGCAGCTGCTACTGTTGTGTGGAAGAGTTATGATACAAGGGTACGCGAACGAGCAGAAGGACAGAAGCGATGTCTGTTCAATGAGCTCGTTGAGTTCATTCATGAGGACTATAAGTCGAATCCGGTGGCTGAAGAAGGTGAACTCGATCGTGTGCGCCATTACTTTATCAACGACATTCATCGCTTTGAGTTTGTGATACCATGGGCTTGGCAGGTTATCAAATACTCATACCAGGATGGCCAGAAGGATCACAAATCAATCATGGAAACACTAAGTCAAGCAGATGATGTTTTGATAGGAGCCTTAGGAGGTGCCCTCGATTTTCGGACGGCAAACTTACATCTCTACGGACTCCAGTCTGAAATTTTAAAGCACGGTATTTTAGAGGAAGGTTACGAAGGGTTACCAGAATTTTGGACATCAACATACTACATTGCTGAGAGTTCCCGAAAACAAGCAGATCTTGCGGATATGTTACTCTCCAAGTTATGGCCTGCTGGCGAAAAGCAATCCGATTTTCAAGTTATCGAAAAAATCCGACTTGAAAACCCAACTTTGATCGACATGGCTATCCGGGCCAACACAGAACGAATACGATGGGCATCAGTGCAAGACGACCCGCAATTGCAAATACAAGGAGAAGAACTCCAGGCGCTACAGATCACGGCCCAAGATAAGCAACTAATATATCTCGCGGACGCGTTTCAACTTCCCGACGAAGCTATGTCATTAGCTGAAAAGCACGAAATTCTGCCAACTCTTGCCGCTGTGCTGGTTTATGAAGTTGGCATGTGCTATCGTAGACTTCAAATTCCAGGCGTTGGCGAAGATGACTTTCAAAACCATGGGGCGCGTACGAATATACTTAACGCACGCATGGATAGATATTTTGCGAAATTCGGCACAAGCTGGGCCACCGCATTGTATGAGCACTTTATTGACACAGGCTCAATGGAATATCTACTCGATGAGTACCAGGATAAGCGGGAATTTCTAACAGCATTCTTGCGCGGCAAACCTGAATATGCCAAAGTTGGTTGGATCCATGAAGTGACTCGGGAGAAAGATTATGATGAGGCTTCTGAGATGCTTCTAAATCTTGGGCTCTACCGGGAACAAGATGTGTGGAGTAAAAAGGTCGAGATTAGTATAGGCAAAATTGCGTGCATGGCAGGTCGAAAATATGGCCAGACAGGTGTGACCGACCTTGTTGGTGCCAATCAACAACTCGGTCTAGTCAACATACAAGGCCAAATATACGAATACATCTACCCTTACATCGCGGCCGCAATTGATGACAAGGCTGAAGTTCAACTCGCTCTCGAAGCTTATCCAAACAATGGACTAAGCAAACGGCAATCATTTATTTCGCTCCTAGAGGAAAGCATGGCACATCTGGTTAAACACGAAGCCATGGAAGCTTCGACTCTGATCGACTTGTTGACCTTGATGGGAGACAATCTCAAGCCAATGCTGGATGATGTATTCAGTTGCGAGAGGTTCTATCTTGCCCTAGAAGCATCTCGTCTTGGGATTTCGGATAAGGAAGAGAGAGGTCTTGTGCAATCTGTCATCTGGCGACGATGTTTATTGAGGGACGACTGGTCTGAGTTGAACAATACAGAGTCCAAAGATGACGAACTAGTCAATCAGCAGTTGAGAACAACTACTTTGTATTGGACACTCAGAGCTTGTTTCAAGAACCGTATGTCTAAAAATGATAACTTGCTCCTTCACATTCATGGCTAATATTCACAGGTATCTTTGAGAAAGACTTGACTATGAGTCCCATGACACCCCAAGAAGTCCTTGGCGCAGGCACTGATGAACTAGATCACCGCTTTGCCCGCTTAGACGCGAGCATACGGGAACGCATCATGGGCGACATGCAAAGCGAAGATGATATGCTCAAACCGTTCATCGAGAGCTGCAGACTTGAACAATGGCACCAAGGAGCATTAGATCTTGCCACCAAAGACTTTAGAGAGGAAATTGACGAGGAGACAACTGATGGTAGTGATATGAAGATGGCAGCCCAAGCTCTAGCGGATTTGGAAAGCAACATTGCGGATGATGAGAAGAATAACGCGGAGAATCTACTGCATTCAAAGTCTAGACATTGGACGAACCCGAGGTTGGATGTCAGTGGAAGTAGTTTGGGAAATGGAGGGTTCAGAAGCTCAGTTAGGTTATATTGAGCTGGCTTATTTAATGGATTGGTTGACGGATGGGCTAAGAGGAAAGGGAATGGTAGGAGTTTATGGGCGGGAAGTGCGTATGAGCTTTTAAGGTGTACAAATTCTAGAGCTGGTACAAGTAGTTAAAGTTGGGGTTTTTTGTTTGGATGGTCAAAAATTACTTTCAGTCAATAAATCAGCTGGGTATATTTCATTGACTGCTTGATTTAACTGGTAGGGGAACAAATACAGGTCTTGTGTCTTTTATGAATATAGTACATTAGAGTAGTGTGGTGCATGTGGAAACAGCATAATAATATGAAAAGAATTGATAAGAATTTCACATTTAAGAAAAAGAGGTTCCCTGGAATTTGAAAATGGGCTGGTTTGGGTTGGTTCAAGAAGAACAATAACTTACAAAATGTGAAATGAAAAGGAAAACGATCAGATGAACTAGGTGATCATTGATTGATAGACTGGATTTTATGATAAATCGAGAGAAAAAAAGATGAACAGAAAAATTGCAGAAATTTATTGGCAGCTGGGTTGAGAACTTGGGTCTAAAAGGAGGTGGAGGTGGAGATAGATACTAGGTACCTAGTAGGTGAGAGGTGTTTTTGACTAAACTAAAATTGAATGGATACTTAAGTACTCAACTTATGTTGAACGATTCGATTCTCTGATCATATGGTAGAGTACAGTACAAGTACTCCGTACCTAGGTAGAATAGAGTAGATTTTTGGGTTTCCCGATTTCGGTTGTGTGTAGTGTGGTGTGTGGGGATTTTGATTATAGCTAGGGTACCTAGGTAGATAGGTGGGTAAGAGATGAGATTGCAGATTGGGATGTGGATGTGGATGTTGATGTTGCATGGTTTAAGGGGAAATTTGAATTACTTGATTTGATTTTGGATAATTTTTTGAGGGAGGTGAGCTTTTTTTATTGGACATTTTTTTTTTTTTTTTTTCATAATTATTTACTTTAGTATATACCTACCTACCTACATGTGATGGGGATAGATGGGATTGAAAATTTACTAGGTACTTGCTTGGCCTATCTATATAGGGGTGCTTATTAATACGATGCACGAATGATTGCACAAGGAACGAGTCAAGGTTATTATTGATTAATTCCTTGGTGGTTGGTTTACCCGATTTAGTGATAGCATATGTAGGGTAGATATACCGAGGTGGAATACCCAGTAGATTTTGTTAGATTGGCTCATCTTGGCTTTTGATATTTTATGTAGGTACGGATAGGAAAAGGAAGAAATGAATGGAAAAGATGTTGTGGATGGATGGAATGATGGGAATGAAGGAAGGAAAGGCGAAGTAGGTTAATTGCAGATTCTGAAACTTAGATTGAAGTATAGTATGTGCTTGTTAATGTTTAAGTTGTGTTGTTTAGCAAAAATGTCGTTTGGGGCGTGGGCGGTTGGATGTGCTTTGGTTTTAACAACTGTAGCTAGCTACCTACCTAAGTGTGCATGCATGCGTTAAAGGAGAGCTTTGAAGTATAGAGCTCCAAATGTTGCTGCTAGGGGTGTATCGCACCCATACCTAAACTACCTAGCTACTTGTTAATCATCGAAGCTTAAGTCTTCATTTTTGGGGCGTTTAGATGTGATATAGATTGCTTGGATTGGTTCGGGTAAATTGGTGGATGGACAGATGAAGTTGAGAGCATCTCGAATCTGTTGGTTACCGCTTATGCCCGAATTGAAAGACGATCTTCAAAAGAGGATGCGAATTAGCTAGGAAGCGAGGTGGGTGCATAGGTATGCTAAATCGGTCGCATTTTTCATGAGATTGGGGGTTTTGAGGCGCAGCTGGGATTCCTTTCTCTTTGAGGTGCTATTGGTGAATTGTTGGAATTGGGGGTTAGGTGTGCTTCTTGTGAAATAGAGAACAGAGTGAGCATGCAGTAAGCAGTAGGTAAGAAGTGGGAAGGGAGGTGCGAGATGCTGTTTTTGGCTGACTCTGAAACATCCTATTGTACCTATCTAGGTCCCATCTTCTTGAATCTTGATGGGATTTCCTGGATGCAGAGGGGCATACTACCTGTTAGGTAGATGAGAATAATACCTCGGGGCTTATTTACAATGTGGCTTACTTGCGAAGTTTAAAAAAGACAGCTCAGGAATGGCTTGCTATAGGTAAACAAACTGCCAAGCTACCAAATAGGCTCGCAGGTTCGCACAAACACATGAACGCTTGGTCATGGGTTCTGTTATGGTAACATCCTTCAAGGTTAGGTAAAAACATTTCGGTACATCATCACATATGTAGAGACCTAATTCAGTATTCGGTGGATGGATACCAATAGCCTTCAGTTGTTGACATCAAACTGTTGACAAACAATGCAGAGTTAGGTAGACCTACATGCAGTGCCTGCGAAGGGCTATATACATTATTAGATACTGCTTGCGCCTACTGAATACTCGCCAATCAAATGCACGATGTTGAAGAATCTCATGTCATATACTTCTAGAATCGAATGAGTTACTTTTAACTTTTGATGATTGGCTTGCAGGTTAATTTACTGTATGTCGGGACTTTTTTTTTAATGACAATGACAACGACTTTGAGTTCTACTTCGTTAATACCAAAATACTTAACTATGAGCAGCAGCATCTATTCCCAATATCTACCGTGGATATATACCTATGAATATTAATCTAGAACATTTTTCAACGTTAATAGGATTAGATACTAGGTATGAAAATATCCCCTGCCCAATAATCTCTTCTACTCATTCTATTCAACCTTCTCCCATCCTAATTCGCGTGCTTCGATCCATTTCCTTTCCCAATCAAAACATTTTCTTAATCTATTCGTCGATCAATTTATATGAAGTTATACAACATTTTTTTTCTTCATTAATATTGTAATGTATAACTTGAGTAATATAATACCTAAGATAGGAAATGAAAAGGGAAACTTTTTCTTTTAAGTGGTTGGTTTTTTAATTTATTTTGGGCCCGAGTCAACAATCTGCAGTGGACGGACTTTGTCTCTCCCCTCAGTATCTAGTAGGTACTTAGCTTGTAACCTCACCTCCATACTATCCTAAGTAAACAAGATAGAAACTAGTTTGGCTTGATAAAGTATTGGAAAGAATAGAATAATACAGTTTTGTAGTAGAAGTTAATGATATGACGATATAGCAGAGCACAAAGTACTAATCGTCGATATGGATCTGAAGATACTAGGTAATTAAATTGAAGACAGCTTTTTAATACATTTTTCGCTACCAATTTCCAATACCTAGTAATAGGTATCTAATAATTCCACTATTATTTCTTCCCCAAAATCTACTTTCCCAATACCTACCTAGGTACCTAGTAGGTATCTATCACCGCTTCGTCCTTCTATGAAGTATTAAAGGTCCTGTAATGTAATGTAAATTAAAGTGACATTATTATTCTATGTATACCATTATTTTCACTATTATTATTATTATTATTATTATTATACCTACTTTTAACGAAAGGAAAAACCTTATTATTATTCCTTCCGACCCATACCCATAACACATACCCATACACACATAACCTACACCTACCAACTTACCTACCTACCAATCTACCTACCTTTTTTAGTACCCTTTCCCTTTTCCCAAAAAAGAGAAAAATCTAAACTATACTATTACACCCCCCAAATTTTACATACATCTTCACCACCACCACCACCACCCAATCCCTAAAAATAATCAAGCATATTTGGGGATTTTTACAATTTATTTCGGGGATTCAAACATTTCATTTCATTGAATGTTTATCCTTTGTGGTTTTAACAAGATTGGCTGCTGATACATAACCCGCCACAGTCGTCGCGTTCCATCTGTTCTTCTCGAAAGATTGTTGTGCTCCTGGGATTTCCTGGAACGGCAACGATCGATTAGGCTGTCAATTTAACTTTTGCTTCTTTTTTTTCCTTTCGACATCAATCCTAACGGGCCTTCATCCTTCACCTTATAGAGCTCAATTGTGAGCTCTTCTAATAATATTTCGATATGGCTTCCTCTTCATCCAATGTCGTAGGCGTACACTATCGCGTGGGAAAGAAAATCGGAGAGGGTTCTTTCGGTGTAATCTTTGAGGGAACAAACTTACTCAACAATCAACTAGTTGCTATCAAATTCGTACGTTTCCGCATCTAATTTACAGTTGAATCATCTGTTTGGGAAACACAAGGGACATTTGTCAAGTTAAAAGGGGGAAATGTGGTGAGAATATTTTGCTGATGGGATTTATCACTTTAGGAGCCTCGAAAGAGCGATGCACCACAATTGCGAGATGAATATCGAACTTATAAGATTCTTGTTGGCTGCGGTTAGTATTTACGATGCAATAACTGGGGGTTCCTATAACTGATGATTGAAATTAGTTGGTATTCCTAATGTTTATTACTTTGGTCAAGAAGGCCTTCACAACATACTGGTCATCGACCTCCTTGGTCTATCGTTGGAAGATTTGTTCGACCTTTGTGGCAGACAGTTCACGATCAAGACTGTGGTTATGGTAGCGAAGCAAATGGTTTGTCTCTCAAGTCGAAGGGTTGGGTAATCTATATGTTAACTGGAAATTTAGCTCTCGAGGGTACAAGTAATTCACGAGAAGAACCTCATCTATCGTGATATTAAACCCGACAACTTCTTAGTCGGCCGACAGGGTTCCAAAACCGAGAATTGTATTTATGTCGTGGATTTCGGAATGGCCAAACAATACCGCGACCCAAAGACGAAGCAACATATCCCATATCGCGAGCGAAAATCCTTGTCTGGTACCGCAAGATATATGAGTATCAACACACATTTAGGAAGGGAACAATCGAGACGAGACGACCTCGAAGCCTTGGGACATGTTTTTATGTATTTCTTAAGAGGCGGTCTGCCATGGCAAGGACTCAAGGCTGCTACCAACAAGCAGAAATATGAAAAGATTGGAGAAAAGAAGCAGACGACTCCAATCAAGGAACTCTGCTTGAACTCTAAGGGCGAGAAATTCCCAGAGGAGTTTAATGACTACTTGAGTTACGTCAGGAATTTGGGTTTCGAGGATACACCCGATTATGATTATTTGAGAGAGCTTTTTACTCAAGCACTAATCAAGGAGGGCGAAGTGGAAGATGGAAAATACGACTGGGACCTATTGAACAATGGCCAGGGATATAGAGCTTCGAAATCGAATTCACCCCACCCCAATATGCTACATTCACCAAACGCGATACCAGGAGCATCGCAGAGGGAGTTACACGGGAGTCGGAATAACCCACCGGGACACCTTACCACCGCCCGTTTAAACGCGCCACAGCCCACGCCCCCTTCCCCAAACAAGCCGGGGATGGGAAAGACACGCGACCGTCCAAACGGCCCAGGCGCGTTAGCCCCGAGACGCAGCACCGGCGGGGCAGCGGGAGCTCTTCAAGACGTGTCTACCCCAGCAGGATCGACCCAAGCACAGTTCCAGAACAGTTCCAACAATCTGAACCAACAGAGGTTGTCGACCCAGCAGCCAAATATGAACCAGAACGGAAGACCATCGGAACCAGAACCGACGCTGATGCAGAAGATCATGAAAGTGCTATGCTGCGGTTAGTACAACTTACTTGTTGTTACAACGGCAATATGCTAATGTTCTGGCTAGGATGAATGATCTCATTTAATCCCCATGGTTCTTCTTTTTTTTCACGTTCCTCAAGTGAATATATCACCTTTCGACTCACTCGCTTATACTACTACTCCGCCGACTTGCATTTGGAAGTTGGTCATAATGAACAGACCTCAATTTACAAATCGTTCCAGATAAGACCATGTATCAAAGCTGCATCGGAATTAGCAGTCAAAAGTCGTTTCTCGCTCCCTTTCGTAGCATTGTCCCCTCTGCTGTGGCTACATGCATAACTAGACTCACAACTACGACTTGACTCAGCGCAAATACCCACCACCTCCTTCATCTACGCATTTTGGGGGACCTTCACCAACGAAAATAATTTTCGAGACTAATATTTGTTTTCCTTATGTTTTCCTCCCAACAACTACATCATCCTCGGCATTGCATGGCTCGCAGCATCTCCCTTTTCTCATACTAAATCATGCCTCTCCTACGTACAAAGAAGCGTGGTCTTAATTCAAGAAGTTCAAAGGGAACTCTTTATTTACGATGTATAGCTTTTTGTTTTCTCGTTCTCTTGTCTTATCTTGGGGCGGAGTGGATTGAAGCACATGGCGAATTGGGAGTGTATTCAAATTAGATGCATTGGGGCCTGGGGGAAGATAACTTTTTTTTTCCTGGGTTTTTTACGAATGATAAAAAAGGGGTTTTTCTCAACTTATTGATCGGACAACTGTGTAATAGAAGAATATATCTTATGTGATAATTGATGTAATTGTATTTATGTGAAATTTGCTTTTGCAATCAATGTTTGTTCATTTTCATCGTGGTTGAATTCATCAGCTTTATAGTAGTAGATCTTACAACGTCCTGCCCTTTCCTTCCGTCATATACGCAACTTTTTCATCCCTTCTTCAATGTAGCTATTAACTTGAGAGGAACAAGCGCTCATCCCTTTTGCTCAAAACCCCAACCCAACACCATACAGTCACAACGAAACAACACAAGATAGCAGCCTCTTCCGCTTCAATTTTCCCATCCCCAATTCTTAAGTCAACTTCTGCTTGATGAAGAATGACCGCAAGTGAGACAATTGCCATGCACATGTCACACCCAAAACTACCAACTGAATCAATGTCCATCGGACTACGCGAGCATTGGTCGATTCGGATTGATCTCTGAATTCCGCTTCTCGTTCCTGTTTGGGAGATGTTTGGTTAGTTATAGCTTTTACGTCGGCCAATTGATGATGAAATGATCTTCTTTGCCTTCAAGCCCACTTCGGTGTCTGCCCTACACATCCCCTTCCACCTCCAGCAATAAAAAGATAAAGTTAGAAAACTCACCCTTTGGAAAACCTGCTCCCGACTGATATCCTGCAACCTCCCATTCAAATCCTTGACCTTCTGCACAATATCACTGATCTTGCCCTTGTCATCACTCTCGATCTGGCTCGTCTCGCCAATCGCCATATCAAGCGTAAGCTTGATCCCGCCCTGAGGATGCAAAGCGCTCAACCAACCAGAGTTTCCGGATGTGCTGGTAGGTGTAAAGCAGATGCGGTGGTCGCCCGCATCGGCAGCTGTGAAGGTGAAACGGCCGCTGCTAGAACCCTTTTGAGAGACCACGCGGTGATCGTTGTCGAATATTTCCTGTGAAGGGAGGGGTTTAGTTTGTTTGCTTGTTTGCTTGGGATTAGAGAGCATGGGAAACATACGTCAACGGAGATGTAGATGCTTAATCCATCATGTTTACTCCATTCCTTCCGGCCCTCGTCATATTCTTCCGCTGTGTAGTGGCCCACTACAAGCGTATCCTTGGGGAGCTCCTCAAAGAAACATTTCGGCGTTGTGCCATCAATGTAGAAGAAGAGGGATTGGACTGGAGCGAGCAGCGCAGCGAGCGAGAGCAGAGGAATGATTGACCGCATTTTTAAGACTGTGTGGATATTGCGTGGATGGCAGTGGTAGGTAGAGGTAGAGCTGGATATCCGATTATTTGATAGAACACGTTCGCGACTTACGGTTTCGCAGGGATTGTGTTTATGCTTGGCACGTGGAGATAAGAGATAGTGGATTTTTTTGGCTGTGGATGGCCTTTCGCGAAGTTCGTTCATTCCTCAGAACTGTAAACCATCATCAATAGAATTAATTCATCTTCTCTTATTTATCGCCGTCGCAATATCTCCATCTTCTCCTCAACCGCAAAAACCACCTTCCCTATACAGCTTTAGAATTTTCTGAAAGATCATACAACGTACACGAAATTAAGCACGCCGAAAATGACGTCCCACGATGTCCGCGACATGCTGGATCTGCCCGGTACGCCAGTACCTCGACCCACGAAAAAAGCCAAGATTGTCGCGAATAAACCGAAATTGGCTGGTTTGGCGAGGGAGGTGCAGAATCTAGGAGGAGATAATCCAATTGCGATTGTGCCGGAAGGTGCGGTGTTTAAGAAGAAGAGATTCGTGAGTCGGAAGCCAGCTGCGAGGTGGGAGCCTAGGAAGTTTAGGAATAGTGCAAGGGAAGATGCGACTGGGGACAGGGAGGCTGGGCTGGTGCTGAGGCATTGGAGGAAGATTGTGGGAAGTGTGGGAGAGGGTGAACAGAGTGGTGGTAACGAGGAGGGAGAGGAGAGTGGAAATGCGGAAAAAAAGAAAGAAGCGGTTGAGGATTCGGCGTTTGCGCAATATAACGTGAAGGTTATAATACCAACATACAGCGACGAAGAATATAAGGAACGACTACAAAGTGACGATTGGACGAGACATGAAACAGATTATTTGATGGAGCAG
>JWJA01005178.1:0-10837 GCA_000812885.1 Lanzia echinophila
GATCTCAATGTCGCCGCAGACGCTGGGTAGTAGGGTGTTTGGCCGTCGGATTGTAGAAGGAATACTCGGTTGGAGTTAGTGAGGGAGAGGCCGGTTATGTAGGCGTAGACTGTGTGGGAAGAGGTATGGTTTTTGAGGGAGATGGAGAGGGTGGGTGAGGGTGGCATGGTTGTGGTGGTTTTTTTGGTGTGATGGATGGATTGTTGTGAGGAATTAATGAATGTATAGAGAGATTGGGGTATTTGTATTTGTATTGATATAATTAATTAATTGATTGATTAAACGTGAAGAATTAAAAATTCAATCTAAATAGGTAAAAATGAGGATACTCTTCTCCATTGGTCGAGGCACGTACAGGGCTCGTTTCGAACAACGATCAAGAAATCACCAATCAATTCAAGAAAGCTCAGCAATGACGTAACGTAACGTAAATAATGTACGCAATGAAACATGCAGTATTTGCCCCCAAAAATTGCCCCCGTGTTTTTTTTATTCACTATAAACAGGTTATAAATAAGTTTACCTGAAATAGGTGAGATGGGATGATATGGCATACAGAAGAACAGGCGAAATGGTAAATCGGATGGTAATTGATGCAACCGCAGTTTTACCTCAAATTAACATAGCATGGGCTAGTTACTCTGGAAAGCAACCTTGGTATCAAATATTAGTTAAGCAACGATTCGATCTACATATTGTACAAGTTGAAAATGACGCTTCACTTCACTTCTTCTCTTTGCCTTCTTTCTTCTCCTCTTTCTTATCATCTTTCTCACTCTTCTCCTCTCCTTCATCTTTGCTCTCATCTTCCTCATCACCCTCATCATCAGTCTCTTCTTCCTCTTCCTCCTCCTCCTTGGCCAACTTAGCCCTCCTTTCCTTTTCTTCCTTCTCCAAAGCTAACCACTGCGCATCTTTATCCTGTTTAACATAATCTACCGCATTCTTAAGTTGCGAATCCTTCTCAACAATTCTACCTCTGCCAACCAAACTAGCTACAATCGCAGCACCAACAATGAATGTCAACACAAATCGATAGGTAGCGTACCAAGGTGGGAACCAGCCTCTAACTGTTGCGCGAGCATCGGCGAAGTAGAGGAATGTGAATGCGGTAAATTGTGTAATGAGGGCATATTCGACGGGCATGAGTAATGTTGGCCATGCGACAGCTGGTGCTATAACTCCAATCATGTACCGCCTATAACTGTGATATCCTCCATAACCTGCATATTCGAGACCCCAATGAATAGCACCGAGGAAGGAGATAATCTGAAATATAATTAGCATTCAATATCGCATTGAGAAAGGAGAATTGTAACTTACAACAGCTCCATATCCGACTTGAATGGGGGTAATCAAATCAAGCAATTGATGAGAAGTTTCCAGGTTAAATAGATAACCTTGACCAGTCGCATGCGCATGGTTGATATCATAAGCTAAGTATACTGTAGAAAAAGATGTAGCAGCATACGGAAGAACACCCGCAGCACCAATAATCAATGATTCTTTGGGAACATCTGTCAGGGCAAACGTTTCCTTGATAGTCTGTATATCATCCTTCACAGAACCATGTTGTTCACTGGGTGGAGTTGAATTTTCCTCAAAAACGTGACGAACAGATGAGCCTGCCGATACCTCATCTGGATGTGCTGGAATTTTAGTATTTGCTATCTTTTCTTCGGCTTTGAAATTGATGTGATCGTACGGTGGCCCAGATTCAGATTTCGTAGCATAGAATAGGGAAGTGGTTTTCGGTCGTAATAGGGAGGAAATAACTTGTGGTCGAGTTTTATTTAATGTGCCAAGAGGTGATGTATATTTTAATATCGAAGAAGCTCCACTATAGCTTGCTCTTGAGGTTGGAGTTTTTGTGAAGCTCTTGACGAGTGAGCGCGTGGCAGTGGTTCGAAGCATGGTTCTGCTTGTTACTACCTGTACGGTACTTTTTACCTTGCCCCGCAATCTGACTGAAAGTCGTATGATGTGAATGAAGCGAGTTTGGTGTGATAGGTAGGTATGTATGTACGAAGATGTAGTATCGTGGAGGGTTTGAATTGAGGGAGGAAGGGAGAGAGTAATTGGAGTATAGAGTTGTTTATCTTAAATGTGGAATTTTGAAGCAATCTCAAGATGATGAAAGGAATTGAATTGAAAAAAAAAGAGATAAACGAACCGGAAATTTCATGGGTTTCTTTTCTTTTATTATGTGTAACGGAATTTCAATAGCATCATTGATCATTACCTAGTATCCCGATTTTCGTTTGGTAATGGATGGATATTATTGTGTGAGAGGTTTTGATAGCTTTCCTGTTTGAAAAGATCGTCCCGTCCTCCCAAAGACCTCACGACCAGGAGCTTTGAGAGGGGTGTTTTTTTTTTTTTTTTTCATGTACGTCATTACATCATAGCTCCACAAACACCAGCTTGAGCAGTGCAAGTGTAGTGTCACCAACAAAAAATAAAGCACTGTTCTTTTGGTGTCCTTTGCTCCCCAAACTTTTAGTGATATCTAGCCTATAAGCATCTCTTATCCAAAAAGTTCAGCGTATTTTAGCCCCTGTGAATTCTGCACGCCAATGAGAATCATAGCGTAACCTGAACCCTAAGGATTGTGGAGGGGGAAAAAAGTCGAAAGGATTCAGGATTTCAGGATTTTACGACCATTTTTTTTTTTTAAGAATAGGTATAGTATGGGTTGCATTTACGTGGCAATTTACTCATTTTTTACAACTATTTGTATGACTACAACAACATACATTTCAATCATTAATACATCTTACATCTTGAAATTAAAAGATTCAACTAAAACTAGTTCTAGACAATATTCATTCTCTTCTCACATGTACCTTTTGTGTTGAGTTTTTATTCTTGATCATTCCTTCTTATCATTTACATAGAAGTAGGAAGCTGTTGTGAGATCTGACCATTTTAATAATTACTGGTACCCCTCCAGATCCTTACAACACGATACCAATTTACATTCATAATTTGATTGAATTGATGAACGAATCCTGATCTGCCACGAAAGCCTTCTAAGGAAATCAACTAAAAGTGATGGAGTAAAGAATTACGACATATTTTTACTGCTACCCCGCGAACAAACTCACGAATACCCACCCCATCGCGAATGACAACCATTGATCGAGATAATTAATCAAGAGATTCCCGGCCCGGGTCAAGGCGACAAGGACTGAAGATGTTGGAAGGTCTCGTTTCATCGCTGCTCAATCGATTCCTGGGCATGTACATTCAGAACTTCGACCCTGGACAATTGAAAGTCGGAATCTGGTCGGGAGACGTTAAATTAAAGGATTTAGAACTGCGAAGGGAAGCGTTGGATCAGTTGAAGCTACCAATAAATGTGGTGGAAGGACATCTTGGACAATTGACTCTAAAGATACCATGGTCGAATCTGCGGGGTCAGCCGGTGCAGGTGGATATCGAAGATGTATATCTGCTGGCTGCGCCGAGAGAAGATGCAGAGTGGGATGAAGAGGAAGAGGAGCGGAGGCGGCAGGTTGTCAAGATTGAGAAACTCGATAGTGCTGAGATGCTGAAGGATCAAAGTAAGGAAGGTATGAGTTTGGAGGAAGAGCAGAAGAGTCAAACATTTACCGATAGTCTCGTCACCAAAATCGTCGACAATCTCCAAATCAGGGTCAAGAACATTCATGTGCGCTACGAAGACTCGATATCTGCACCAGGACATCCATTCGCTCTCGGTCTCACATTACAAGAGTTCAGTGCTGTTAGTACAGATGGGAATTGGAAACCGACATACATACAGGATTCAAAGAAGTCAACGCACAAGCTTGCTACGCTAGGAGCTTTAGCGGTGTACTGGAATACGGACACGGATTTACTTGGTACAGGCAGAGAGTCGGATGTTCCTGGAGGCAAAGAGGTTGCATCGCATGATGAAATGCTACAACAATTCAAAGAAATGATAGTTCGAGGCGAGGATCCAAATACCGCCAACCATCAATTCATTCTCAAGCCTGTCAGTGGTCAGGCAAAACTCGAAATGGACAAAACGGGCAAGACAGAGGTACCACATATCAAAGCCGGCTTGGTTTTTGACGAGATAGGAGTTGTATTGGATGACCATCAATACCGAGATGCTCTAATGATGGTGGATCTATTCCATTATTTCAAGCTTCACCAAGAATACAAGAAATTGGCGCCAAAGGATGTTAGACCGAAAGATGATCCTCGAGCTTGGTTCAAGTTTGCTGGAAATGCCGTTCTAAGCAAGATTCATGATCGCAATCGTCGATGGTCCTGGGGCTATTTCAAAGAAAGAAGAGATGATCGTCTTCGATATATCGAGCTTTTCAAGAAAAAGAAGAAGCAAGCCGAGCCGATGACAGCAGATGAGAACAAAGAACTAGAAGCGCTAGAATGGAAACTCGACTACGAAGACATGCGATTCTGGAGATCGTTGGCGAGAAATCAGCTGAAGAAGGAGAATGTTGGTGTCAAGAGAGAAGCACCAAAGCAAAAACAAGGCTGGGTTGCCTGGGCTTGGGGCGCTAAGCCAGAAGAGCAAGAGGAAGATCCCGAAACGTCGATGACAGAAGAGCAGCGGAAAGAGCTGTATGATGCTATCGAATACGACGAAAAGAAGGCTCTTGCCGAAAGTGTAGATCTGCCGCCAGAGACGGTGAAATTGCAAGTTGAGGCGTCACTTAACACTGGTAGCTTTACTCTAAAGCGTGATCCACATGACAACACAGTTGAAGTCCTCAGTCTGTATTTTGACGCTTTCAAGGCTAAGTTCTTGCAAAGACCCGAGTCGATGCTGGCAGATGTTAGTCTTGGTGGCCTCAGGGTAAACGATGGGACGACACCCAATAGCTTGTTTACTCAGATTGTTCGTGTCAAAGATGCTCCAGAGAAACCAAAGTTGATTTCTAGTGGAGATGGCGATGAAACAGAAGTTGAGGATCCCTTTTTCCAGTTCCAAGTGGAGACTAACCCATTAAATGATGCCGGTGATGTCCTCCTGACCGGAAAACTCAAGCCACTCGAGGTCATTTACAATCCTCACTTCGTGGTTGGTATAGTGCAGTTTTTCAAGCCACCAGAAAGGCATATGGAGTCTATCGGAGCTCTTATGGAATCGGCTGGAGCGACAGTGGAAGGCTTGAGACAACAGACCCGAGCAGGTCTTGAATTTGCCTTGGAAGAACACAAGACTATTAATGCCAAGTTGGACCTACAAGCACCACTAATTATCATCCCTGAAGATATAACATCGAATCGTACGATATGTCTCATCATTGATGCCGGTCATATTAGTGTTAACAGTGAACTGGTGGACGAGCAAACCATGCGTGAGGTCCAGTCGAAGCAGAAGCAAGCATATACTGATGCCGATTACAAACGATTGGAGTCCCTCATGTACGATAAATTTGTTGTGAAACTTTCAAACACCCAGGTTTTGATCGGACCTTCTATTGAAGATACAAAGGCACAGCTTGTGCTGCAGGATGACCCACAGTTCATGCGCATTGTGGAGAAAATCAATATCGATTTTATCGTGGAGACATCCATCATACCAAAAGCACCCAATCTCACAAAGATGAGAGTTACTGGTCGTCTCCCGGTACTGCATGCGTCTGCCTCGGATAAGAAATACAAGAATTTGATGAGGATCATCGACGTGTCCATCCCGGATCTCAATGCGGAAGAATTACCTTCTCAAACAGCCACGCGCAAGTCAAGTCGTCGAGCATCTACTATGTCCTTAAGGCGTCAGAGCGCGTCGTCAAAGAAGAAAGATCGATCTGCGTCTTTCGCGTTTTCTAAACAAGAAGCTATCATTCTTCAGGACGGTTCGTCCGACGATGATGACGATGACGAGTTTCAAGATGCATCTAGTGGTGGGGAGACCGATAAGCTTAAGGTGGAGCAAAAGAATTTCGAGCTCAAGTTTGAGGTTGAGCGTCTCCAGGGTTCCTTGTTCAGGAGCGATCCAGAAGGAAGAAAACCTGACCAGTTATTGGTTGAGTTGGTGGCTGAAAACTTTGCCGTGGCAGTTGTTGTGCGGCCGTACGACTTGATTGTCGAGACTTCACTACAATCAGTGGTTATGGATGATTACGTTGAAAACCCATCTGCCGAGTTCAAATCCATTGTGTCTTCTGGAGATGTAGAATCGGAGGAACACAAGGATCTAATACAGGTGAAGTTAATCAAGGTAAATCCACAATCACCAGAATTCATGTCTAAATATGAAGGGGTCGAGATCAATGTCGATGTTGCGATTTCGACGATCAATCTAGTCGTTACACGGAAGACACTACTCACGCTTTTGGACTTCATTTTGGTAACTTTCACGAACCAAAATGGTCCCCAGCCATTACCCGAACCGGCTGCTGAGTCTTCGAATGATTTGTTGTCTGTGCCTAATGAGTCGCCATTTGAGGAGGAGGCAGAAGTTGTACCACCCAGCAAGCCTACCGAATCTGGATCCATTCGTGTCAAGGTTGACCTAAAGAGTATCAGGTTGATTTTGAACAATGATGGTATTCGATTAGCCACATTATCATTCAATCATGCAGACGTAGGTATCTTCCTCATGGGTAAGACCATGCGAATAGGAGCTAAGTTGGGTGATCTTTCGTTGTTGGATGACGTCAACCAAGGAGCATCTACAGACTCGAACCTGCGAAAGTTGATTGCTATCGAAGGAGATGACCTTGCGGATTTCCGTTACGAGACTTTCGATGCCGAAAAGAAAGATACTTATCCTGGCTATGATTCATCAATTTACTTGCGTGCTGGATCAATCAAAGTGAACTTTTTAGAAGAGCCCTATCGAAAGATCATTGAGTTTTTGGTCAAGTTTGGAAAGATGCAAGCTATTTTCAATGCCGCAAGACAAGCCGCCGCAAATCAAGCGTCCCAACTTCAACAGAGTACCAGCCGCATCAAGTTTGATGTCAACATCAAGACACCAATTGTTGTTTTCCCTCGTGTGACGAATGCAGGTAGCGGAAAAAGAGATATGTTGACCGCATATTTGGGAGAAATTTACGTCGAGAACAAATTCAAGCCTCTTGACGACTCTGAAAATGCAACCATAGCGATGATGCTCACTGCAGGTATTAGGAATATTCGATTGACTTCGGATTTCCATTTCCCTGAAGAGAAATGTGAAGAACTTGAGCTAATCGACAAAGTTGATTTGGGTTTCTTTGTCACCTATGCTGAACATACTACCGGGGCACTTCGGCCAGATCTTGAGATCGAAGGTAATATGTCTGATTTCAATCTACGGATCACCCAGTTACAATTGAAGTTTCTTCTGGAACTGGCGAAATCAGTTCCAGCGGCATTCATGGTTGACTCAGAAGACAATGAACAACAAGCCGTGGAAGAAGTTCCAAGTGCTACCGCGAAAAAAGCAAGATCGGCGACTCCAAAAGAAACCTCACGCGACGAAAATAATGAGAAACTTGTGGATCTTGGCCCAGAGTTAGGTACAAACTCGGACAGTTGGACGAAGCTTGATCTAGCCTTCCGCGTCAACACCATTGGTCTCGAGCTAATCCAGGCCAAAGAGCATGAACCTGTTGGAGATCTTAAAGCTGCAAGCTTATCGAAATTCTCTATGGACGATACAAAAATTAAACTGCGAATGATGACAGATGGATCGTTGGAGTCAGAGTTCTTGATTCAATCCTTTACTATTCAGGATAGCCGGAAGAGGGAAACAAACAAATTCCGCAATATCATGACATCTTCGAATAAGGATGTGCAGCAATTCATGGCTAGCGTCACTATTTCCGGTGGTTTAGAGCGCAACCTCATCGCAATATTGTCGATAGATAGCCCGAAAATTATCTTCGCTCTAGATTATCTATTTGCTCTGCAAGCGTTTATAACCCAGGCTTTGCAAGTAGAAGAATCAATATCCGATTTAGACGACGACGAAACAGAATCAGAGAACGTTTCGGATGCAGAGTCTATGCAGGTCGCCAAGTCAAAGACAGCAACTAGTCGTGCCAAGTCTCTCAGCAGAACACCAAGTAACAATTCATCGTCTTCAGATTCACCTGCAATGAGCATCGCTTTCCGTGTCAACGTAGTCGATGCACAAATCATTCTTATCGCAAACCCACTTAGCTTGAGCTCCGAAGCCATTGTGTTGGGAACAAAGCAAATCCTCATGTCACAACAACATGCTTTAACACTTCAGGTATCCGAGATGGGCATGTTTCTATGTCGAATGGATCGATTTGAGGACACACGATTGAGAATTCTGGATGACTTTTCTTTGCAGATGTCCATGGATAGCTCACAACCTGATACTACCAGTATCCAGGTTGATCTCGAGCCACTTGTCCTACGTCTGTCACTTCGAGATATTCTTCTCGCAATTCAAATTGTTCAGAGAGCATCTGAACTCTCTGGTGGTAATGACGACGATGAAAACAAACCAGCTGCGTCTGATATAAAGGCTAAACAATTACACGGTTCTTCCAGCCTCAAACAACGGACAGCAAGTGGTAAAGGTGGATCTACATTGAAGAAGACACAAGCTGGTACAGTTGCACCCCCTCGACCGACTGCTCAAGCTGGGAAGCAACCGGTTCGAAAGAAGCACGAGGAATTAACCGCGCATTTGGATGGATTAAGACTCATCTTGATTGGTGACCTCCACGAATTACCAATACTTGACTGGAGTGTCAAGAACTCTACAATTTCTGCGACTGACTGGACCGGTAACCTGAGAGCAGATACGGCTATTAACACATTCATCAATGTGTACAATTTCTCCAAGTCGGCATGGGAGCCTTTGATTGAACCTTGGGAGCTAGGATTACTGGTTGCCAAGGATCCAAGCAAAGATAGCATGTCGATAGACTTGATTTCTAAGAAAATGCTCGAAATCACGGTGACCTCCGCCACGATCGCCCTGGCTTCCAAATCTGCACAATTTCTATCCCGGGCCGATGATATATTATCAAAACCGCGAGGTGCAGACGCTCCATACAGGATCCGGAATTATACCGGGTTCGATATCAATGTTTGGGCTGATGTTCCTGGCGTTGAAAGTGATATTGCTGCAAGACTGGAGGATGGCGAAGAAGCTGCTTGGCGATTCGAGGATTGGGAGAAGATGCGTGAAAACCTTTCACCTGAGAATAGCAGTGGTTTCGTTGGGCTGAGACTCGAAGGAAGCGGATTTGATAGTCTTGAAAAGATCCCGGTCAATCGCGAGGGGGAGACGCTTTACAGTCTTCGACCCCGTAAGGACAAGATATTACACCGATTGTTGGTTGAAGTCACCCTAGGTGCCGATAACGTCAAATATATTACATTCCGATCGCCCCTTCTGGTCGAAAACAAGACCCAGATTCCCGTTGAGTTAGGAGTCTTTGATGCCCAAGAAGGTCACCTACTTAAAATCGAAAAGATCGCTCCAGGAGAAAGTCGTCCTGCTCCAGTCGGCGCAGCATTTATGAAGTCATTACTAGTGCGACCGGACCAGGGGTTCGGTTACGCTTGGTCTACCGAAGCACTCTTTTGGAAGGACCTACTCAAGAGACCTACCAGGACATTGACCTGTAAAGGCGAAAGTGGTGATAGGACACCGCCGTTCTATTTCCAGATGAATGCCACCTATGACAAGACTACGCCAATCACAAGGTAAGCCTGGTGTATTCATAGTGGTATTGAGTAAGCTGCTAATAGTAAAATAGTGTTTACCCATACATGCGAATCAGACTCTCGGCGCCCATCGAACTCGAGAATCTGTTGCCATACGACTTCAAATACCGGATCTACGACAAAAACACGAAGAAAGATTGGACAAATTTCCTCCGCAAAGGAGGACTCAGCCCCGTTCATGTGGTGGAGTTGTCACATCTCTTACTCATGAGTATCGATATGCAAGATACAGTTTTCAAGGCCAGCGAGTTTGCCATAATTAACTCGAGTAACCAAGAAGATTTCCGTAAAGAGTCGAATATTGTTTGTAAGGATCGGGATGGACTTGCCCTAAACCTCAAACTGCATTATTTCAAGATACCAGACAGTGGTGGAGCTTTCAGAGTCACAGTATACAGCCCTTATGTGATTTTGAACAAGACCGGATTAGAGATAAACATCAAAGCGAAATCATTACTTCAGCAGGCGAAGACGGCAGCAGGGCAAGGCTTCCATACGGACTCGGTCGACTCAGAAAGAAGGAAAGCACTGCCATATATGTTTGCGTTCAATGCAGATGATCAACGCAATCGCGCAATACTAAAGGTTGGGAACTCAAGTTGGAGTAAACCACAAAGTTTTGATGCGATCGGTAGCAATGTTGACGTTGTTCTTTCTTCTTCTTCGGGCAATACCGAGATTCATGTCGGTATTAATATCGAGTCAGGGGAAGGAAAATATAAAATGACCAAGGTCGTCACTCTCGCCCCACGATTCGTACTAAAGAATCAAATGACCGAAGACATAAACGTCCGGGAACCTGGTTCGTCTGAGCTATGGACTCTGAAGCCACAAGCATTAGAACCTCTCCATTTCCTCCAAAAGACTGCGGTCAAGCAACTCACATTATGCTTCCCAGGACTCAACAATCAATGGTCATCGCCGTTCACAATTTCTAACCTCGGCACTACACATGTAAAGCTCGCCAAGGCTGGCCAAAGACAGAAGCTGATTAGAGTTGAGGTGCTTATGGAAAATGCGACGATATTTTTACATATCAGTATGGAAACCAAGAACTGGCCTTTCTCTATGCGTAACGAAAGTGACACGGAATTCATGTTCTTCCAAGCCAACCCGAACTTAGATGATGACGACACTGAGGATCGCTCCGGTTGGC
>JWJA01005180.1:0-13652 GCA_000812885.1 Lanzia echinophila
ATAAGAAACAGACCCCACGCTGGTGAGCTTGGTTTATAATACCAATAGCCCCTCTCAGATCTCGGATACGGAGAATATGTGGTTGTGGATATTGGGACCGGATGTTTTGCCTTTTATCGACGAACGGATTATTAAAGGACGTAATGGGCAACTCGGTACCAAGATATCAATTGGTAGTAAGGAAAATCTCTGATGAGATGTTTGGTACATTTGAAAGTGGGCAATGAAGCACATATAAAAGTATTTCAACTCATATCTGCTCGTTATGCTTTTGAATTGCGCGCCCAACCGTTCGCACCTTCTTGATTCCAGACCGAATAATCTCACCCAATCCATGTTATGTCGAAGGTTTTACTACTGTTTGTCATATTATCAGATCGAAGTTTCCCAGTCAAGGTCTATCGGCCTGAAAGTAACAGCAATACATCAGTAGTTCTACTAGTACAACGATATATCCATGAAATGATCTACAACTACAACTTGGGACTTCCTTGGGACTTTCAGGTTGGAAGTTTCCTCATCAATGCCGTGTTTATGGAATTGCGCTTTCTCTTTATCAGGAATGGCTCATCTCACTCCAATGCCGCAAGATAGACCGGACAGATTATTTCCGACAATAGGCATTTCACGATGCTATGAACCTCTGGGGGTGTTGAGTGGTGAGGGTGAGAACAGAAGTGAGAATCGCATAAAATATACGTGTAACCTAATCAAACCATCATTTTTGATGTACTAGAATCCAAATATCAAATCTGGAGTACTTTCATCGACTGGGGAGAACAAGTTCCGGAGATATTAGGTAGCGTGCTATAGCTAACCATGAAGGGATCTTGTTTGAAATGCCAGTAGGTATCCCAAAAAAAGATCCGTCTCCCCCTCATTCCAAACTGACGCTTAGACTTCCATAACCTTAACTTCTGCAACAACACTTGGACCTCTCTCTTTACCATCCATCTCATCAGTGAAAACTTTACTAAAGTGAACATTATGCAATCAGTCTTTGTTCATTTGATTCTGCTTGTCAAGAATGAGGAAACCATGTTACACATATTCAAAACTCATATCGTCATACCCAACAGGATACAGCTAGACATCTTTGGGCGATCATCATCTGCCCTACGATGGTTCCTTGCAGAAAAGATGCATTGCCGTGCGAACTCCTCTCCATACAGAGAAGAGTTCATGAACCATACCTAAGATGGCATCCGTGACTCGGATGGTTACTAAACTAAGTTTTCTACGCTTGCTTACTCACTCACATGTTGTTGTACAAGCCTTGATAACCAAGGGAAATTTCTTTCCAAGATCTAATCTGCAAGTATGCGCAATTTGCTATATTCATATTACCCGCCAAACCGTCGAATTCAAATTCGACGGTTAAATTGGCTTTTTTAGTTGCCGTTCAGATGAATCCCCATCATTCGGTACCAGTAAGAGCTGGCTATATGTTCTGGATGCCACAAATAATTGGACATACGTACACCAAGCTTTTTTCCATCCATGTACAAAATGTATAGAGAAGCAGGCGGGGTACTCTTTAACTTTGTCTTACCTTTCATATTATTATTCCATATCTCATTTGCAGTACATACCCTTTCTATCGTCCCACACTCCACTGCCTTTCCTTCCCACCTGATTTCCTGTTTAACCTTACGCGTGCGTGTGTCGTATACTTTCTAGGTCCGGCCTTAGTTTTGGGTTAAACTTGGTTCGTTTCTGTGACATTAGGTACACAAAACCCAATTGATGTTCGTGGGCACCCGGTAATTGGATTGGCAGATTGGCAGGCTATCTATTGCGATAACCAGAATTCTTATTTGATATACAGCATCTTCATCTAACAAAAGAAACTTAAAATCCTTATGGAAAAAAAAATATTCCGTTAGCCAAGCTTTTTATTCAACGATGGTGACCATTGATCAGATTTAAAGAGGGTACCTTATATCGTCCGAAATCCGCTCCGAGGTTATTCCCTACAATACCTAGGATCTCTTGCATTTAGGCCCATAAGTACCTAACCTAGTAAGTCGCGAAAGCACGGCTTGAGCACGCTACGGCTGCAGCTCGACAGGGTCCCATGTAGTGACAAGATGTCCCCAAATTTCCTTAAATTTCATTATGAAGGGGCACAGACTGGCACCATTTTACACTTTCAAGGCAAGGTTAGCATTCGCAGTATAACCCTATTTCGTATTTTACTAGGTACTTTTAGGGCATACGGGCAAGGAAATAGATGAACTCTGTTTTATTTCTTATTTCCACTCAATTTGCTAGCTATTAGCTACACTGTTAGTCTGCTACGGTAGCAACAACGTTGTCTTGTATATATCGTCATAATACTGTATTTAGATTTGTTACCCCGTATACAATGAATCTATGGTAAGGCCCGCAACTTAAGACTAGGCAAAAGTATACCTAGGTAGGCAATAGTCTATAATTTAAGATTAATACATCCAAATTCTCGAAACCTATTCGTAACCATTCCCCTATGTGGCATAGAAAGAAACAAGCAAGTATGGGTGATTTGTGCCCCCCGCGCAACCACTGTTAGGTTGCCTGCTCATCCACACTATTTAATTTTTGAACCTTGCTTACTTACTTCCTTTGCCTTCTTCCCGCATTTTAGTACTTTGCCGTACCCGCATCAAAATCGCTTCTGCTTCGGCCCATGTTTCTTGGATCAATGTACCCTGGCGATCTGCTTCCATGACAGGTCCCACTACAAAGTGATGATGATTACTCCGTAGAGATTGGCAAGAAGTCATTTTCTCGGAAGTTTGCTGGATTGCTGAACATCCCTTCTAGCTATTACGAATTGAAGACCATAACCCCTAAAACGCACAAGATCATTCGCCAAAGTCTAATTGTGTATGCATATCATTGGAGTCTTCTCCAAGCTAAGAATAATCCGATCCTTTGAATTACCCGTGATGCCGATGGAAGTATCTCCGTACTTCATATGATCGACGCATCTTGGAAGAACAAAAGAAAATATATAAGAAACAGACCCCACGCTGTAACGTTGTCATTAGTTCGGATAATCCCATATTAGTAGAAGATCATGAGAATCATGATGATTTTCATCGTACTTTCGTACAACTCGGAAGTATGCGAAGTGGCTGGTGATCTCTGCTGTATAGAACTAAAAGATCAAATTTCTTAAGAGTTTGTACAAAGTCGTTCGAACAAGGGAGGGGGGGTCCCTTGTGTTCGGGGAAGTACCAAGCTTCAAGAATAATCCAAGACACCACGTTTATTCAGGCATTATTAACCTGTTAATTTGCAGCAATATAACTTAGGTTACCAGGTAGGAGCCACTTTGGCATCATCATGCATGTAATTATTTCTTTTCCTTCATAGTAAGTGGACCAGAACGTGTTCTGTTCAACAAGGAAATTTTATGGAAGCTTGGACTTGTTCTTTTCTATCCAGAAACCATAACTAGTATCGTACGTACATACCCTCTATTCCGTACGGAGGGGAAGGGGAAAGGAGGGTAGTAGACCTAGCCCTCGGTTTAGATATACTTATATTTCCGAGCTCCATTGTGGCTTAAAAGGAAGAAAGAAAGGAGAGAAAAAAAATCTACTGAAGCCATAATGAAAATCGTTAAGCTAATTCCTTAAGGAGGCAATATATAATGTAATTCTAATCTATAAATAAAAGATTACTATCACAAAATGGGTTATAGTTTTATAACTATTGGACGGGAATATGGTCCACTGGTCGGTTGTTTTTGCCTTATTACCTTTTTCGTCTGATGTTTCTTTTACAGTATTAGCCATACGCAAATCTTGCATGCATTCACCCATCATATTAGGTACTTGTAATTGAAGACTACAATAAAAAAAAAGCTTCATTAAATTAATTTCATCAAAAAGTTTACAAACTTCAAATTAATTTGTAATGATTGGGTACCAAGGTATTTATTATCCGACATCCCAAATTCGGAAGGACATTTTATATATTGAAGGTTGATGCACAGATGTAAAGGTATGTGTGTGTATGTACTCTCCGTATGTGCCGCCGCCGCACATCACGATGGAGGAGGAGGAAAAGAGGATAGGTACCTAGTTTCTGGTCATTTATTTAACTCTACAACCAAAAAGGCATTGGACGCGCAATATAAATTGAACCTTGAAATCGTGCTATAAGAGACAGGTATATCTCTTCATAATTCCTAGGATTTATATAGGACTCGAACAAGAATACCCAAGAAATGGTAAGCTCTTCTAAAAGAGGCTGGCTAGACAAGCTTCAGCACGTTTCTAACAATTTCCCGACCTATCAATCAATAAATAACTTACGATATCCGTCCACAATCGTTCCTACCTTTTGGGGATGAGGGTGTGCTTGCAGGGAGCAGTTTAAAGTGCTGATACGATTTCTGTTGGCAGTGACATGGGTTACTATAAATTTCCAAGCAAACGAGAGCGAATGCATTGATACGAAGATATCCGCCGTAACCTCCCGCAATCAATAGCCGTGTCTCATCGCGTCCGTTGGATGATAAAAGATCGACAGGACCACGAGGTGCTTAGGTAGAACGAAATGATACTGTAGTATTATCTCACAATACCGTCACTCGTTACCTAAGTATGGTCTTGAAGAGGTCGCTAATAGTAAGATGTTGTCTATGTAACAGATCTCATCTAATCTCAACTTCATTTCGGATAGAGATCCCTGATTAAATCCCCTCTCCAAAACCTCAAGGGTCTTTAATCCATACATTTGAACATGCCAGCCTAGCGTCTAACCCAGCAGCGACATATCATGACCTGACAACGGTCCGGCAGCGATACGATCTGAGCGTTAAATCGTCTTGAACGATCGCTTAAACTGAATGGGGATATTTCTCTTGTTTCCGAATTGCCATTATATCACTCCGAATTCGACAAATCGAAAACCAATTCCAATGTGAGATAGTGTATATCCGCATCCCCCTTAACTTTCATGACAAGCGATTTCTCATAGTTCCAACTTCCAATAGTGTTCATGCACCCTCAAATGAATGGATCTGCTACTCTTTCTCTTTCGCTGGTTTATTGAAAGTAGATAGGATTATGCTCTTGAGTCTTGACGATTACAGTACGTACATGGCCTATTAAATCCTTGCAAATGCGGGGATTTTTGAAGGGGGGATTTTTAACTTCTTAAGTGATGTAGGAAGAATAAGCGTAACTATCTTTGAATATGGCGGCATACTTGAAGGCATAAAGGATCTCATTTCGAGCGGTCCGACGGAGAATTAATCCTTCCTTCACACACGAGTGACGAGACCCTCCCCTGATCTACCTTCAAAGTCATGGTATGGTACTTCCTGGATTATTTTACCTCCGACCGTATTGGAGTAGGTGGTGTACAGATACAACAATACAATTCAGAACAATAAAATCATCCAATCAATTTATTAACCCAAGAAGTGATTTAGCGCCGAGGCAAGTTGTATCATTCAGTTATGGTCAATCTTACTTACATGTGTTTTGTCGCATTGAAATATATTCACCATTCGAAAGATGGCTATCTATGGTAAGAGAACATTTTCAGCTTTTCGCAATATAATCCGATATATTTTGGTATAACATACCTTTTTCATTACTTACCTTTTACAAAGACCTAAGGCTCTTAAGACCTGCACGATATATTATGAAGTTTATCTATTGTCAGCATGATGTCGTGGTTGATGAGGTGATCACGGAAAAGCTTTACTAGGGGTAGGTAATGTTACTCCAATTGATGGCGAGCTAAAGACAAGGCAATCCCTAGCTATATTAAAATATTCCATGCTTATATTTGCTCTCGACGACATCCGTTTACAGAGTGCTCAACATGAACAGCCATTAACAACAATGGATCTAACGTCATTTATTTAGAGTTAAGGTAATGAATGAACAATATATATGCTAGTTACTGTTCTGGGGCTTATAATTACCGATATCAATTTAATGATAGTTGCCGGTTATCTGCAAGTTCCATTTTACAGAATCTGTGGACATTAAGATGCGCTCGGTAACCGTGGGATATCTTCAACGGCCAGCACCAAAAGGGTCGTCGATTCTAGGAAGTCAATACATTCTTGGCTGCACTATCGTACGCCATGCATCAGCCACATAGCCGATGTGGGATCTATAAGATACTGGTGGGTCTAGGTTCACCGATAGTTGGCCATCTATACCGGTCACACTGACGATAGAACCGATGCCGTGTCAAGGCTGCGACGGCTTCTAGCCTTTCTTCGACACCTTCAGCCTGATTTCTGATTAGCAAGATCTGCATGATTGAGTTGCAGCACATGGATGAGTGGGGTGGGGTGAGGCTGACAATGGAACCTCAGCTACGCGTCACTAACACATTTCACGTTTTCCTACTCTGAATCTAGCGATGAGCATGATGATGACCTACTGATTACCTGTTTGTCCGCTACATCTGTCGTCACACGACTGTACATTCCTTCATTAATACGATAACGATTGGGTTATCATCAAAGCATGAGATTAATGTGTGAAGAACAGCATATACCAGATGAGTAGTCTCACCTAGCGCTGACTCGTGCCCTGATATCTAGTCAATATCAAGCGGCCTAGCTTGCACTATTTCATCCGAATGCATCTAAATGTGCCCTTCCGAAGTTTAAATGGTGGGCAATACTGAGCCACAGTTCAAGTTTTTGGTCTCAAGATCTGTTTATGTTGAACGTCCAATTTTATACCGAATGATATGCAGTTGTTTAACTTTTTCATTTGGCGTGGTGCCTGATATACTACATCGATCAACATTCTTATGGTCCGGCTCGTAGTAGTGTTCCAAACATTTCAATAGACCAACGACCCAAGATTTCTTAGTCATGCACTTTAAGAATTTTCTCGTCGAATTAGGATTTTTAGCACTGACATCTTATTTTAATTTCTGTGGCCATTGGCCATTACTATACGCATAATCCGAAGTAATCTCCGACAATGAAGATGTTTGCTCAAAACAAGAATTAAGTGCTGTTTGAGACGCAATGGCATTATTCATACATCATACTCTTTGGCTCTCGGAGCAACTGCCGTGAAGCAGCAAGGAAAATTCCCAGCACTAGTCAAATCGTCGCTCCATATTTCCAAGATCTCTCGTAGATCCGTTTCCTGGATGGGGTACGGGTCCTAGCTTCATACCTACGCGTCTCACTAGTTCGGCTGAACCCATTGAACGGTGATTACGTGGTCCAAGGACAAGTTCAACACACGTGGCCTATTAGACACTATGTTAAATACTCCCACTGCCCATAACGAGGGGTGTTCATTAGCAAGTTGTACCACAAGCAGTTAATTGAGCCACATTCTCTTATCACTAAGGCTACAAGCTCGGCATAAACCTTAACTAACTTGTTAGCCCACGGCACTCGCCATTTTCTAGGTGAGATTATAATGGCCACTCAAATTTTCCTAAAAGAGAAATATATCTTCCAATTTCAAGAAGTTTGGAGGACTAAAATGTAGCGTCTGAGTTGCTCCCTCTTGGGCGCGACTTGCACCATCCGTTCGTCTCAAGAGCCTATCAATTATTATATCATCATTGGACATGACTCATCCCTATTGATCTATGCAACATCATCTCAAAAGACTATCGGCTATTGTATCCACATGCTGCTTGATGATGCAACTCTCCAGGTGAGAGGAGTCTCTGCACACCACCTTGTCGGTGAATTTAAACCACAGATCATAAATGCAATAACTCAAAGCTCCAGATTTTTGCCACGTTCCACATGATTCACGACACGTGACTTACACACATCTAACGCCTCACTCATATCACATCCTCCATGTCTATGTCAGCGTAAGACATACATATTCTCCTTCCGATTTGCCTCCGAGGTGATAGTCTTGGTGCTTACCATGCTCGTGATCTCAAGTTTCACCCGATCGTGCGTTTCTTGTCTCATTTTACATCACCTTCTTTCCGACATGTCTCAGTCTCTGGTTCGAAATTCCGAGACACAAAGGTTATATTCCCTAGATTCTTTGAGATAACCTTTTCGCTGGGTGTTTGCTTTACGTCAAACTGTAACCACCATGGATCAAGGCACGATCAGAGACATACGTGGCTATTTTACCACCCATTTGGGACATCATACAGCCTAATCGGGAAGTCTGGCCAGAAGCGGAATTCTGTGCAGAAGTCTGTACAACACCACATGTGTGATAACGTGGAGGGAGTCTTCACGTGGTGACACGAAACATCAGATAGTATGTTATCTTCGGAGGCGATCTTCTCGTATCAAGTTTACATTTAACGCCACACAGTGAACGTTTTTTGGCATATACGGAAGGAATAGCTCCACCCAGACAGAGGGATTTCGATCAGGTTTGCGCCACTCATATACCCAACCCACACATCGCATCCCGAAGATATTCTACGTGCAGGTGTCATCTCAATTTGCTGGGACCAAACGCCCACCTACCATTTATCCGACCAAGTTTTCCCAATGATCGCTTGCATGGAAATCCCGAACAATCCATCAAAATCCGACATGTCGTCAACCTTCACTATTCCCAACATGTACACCCACCGTACTCTATCAACATCACGTCCCGCGTAGCAATCTCCATTCGTTTCAATTCTCTGCTCCAGAATACCACCAATACAAATCACACCCGCGAGAACCCCCAAAATTCCCGTCATCAAAGGTACCTCCGTACTTCTTCCAGCCTCAACTGCAAGCACCCGCCTTCGCTGCCAGCACCCCCCACTCCCGTCAGGCGTCCGATATCTCACCGATCACCGCTAGGAACTTACCGAACTACCCTGCATGTGCAACGTTGCCCTCCAATCATTATGGCGTTTTCGTCGAAGCCTTAATCCTCCTACTCGCCTGCATCGTGTTCTCGTGTCACGGCGGTGCTGTATGCCATCACCGAGTGGCCATGATGCTGGTACTTTGTTACTTACTTTCGTCTTCTGCTCGCTTCCATCTTCCCTTTTTACGCCTTTTCTAAACACAACATCCTACGGTCTTGTGCTAGCGGGCAATTCCTTCCTTCTTTCCTAGTGTGATTGATTACTATTCCAATCTGTCGCATTCACTACACAACAGTAGATGGTCCACCATTTCAACACTCTCGGATTTTCTATCTAGGATCTATCTGCCTATACGAGGAACTTCCAACACAAGCAAAGTAAGACGCCAAAACGCCAAACGCCCCTGAGCAACCAAGCCCCCACGATATATATGTTACGTGCCATCCACCAAACCAAACCAAACCAAAACTACACCCACAACCCACACCCCCAACCACCGTCCATTCTCCACCGACCCAACAAGCCTCTTCTCCGCGTCTCTCCCGTTACCTAACACCACATAAACGCATGCATGCAAGCGCATCTCCTTGTCGTACAAACATTAATAACACCGATCAACAAGCCAGCACTAAACCCCAAATCAGTATTCCCATAGTCACCCTTACTCTCATCCACATTGGAAGTCTAACACCGGCACTAAAGTCAACATTGGCACCAGCTTTAAATTAGTAACAGCAAGAGGAAAAGTAAGCCCACCCTAAAACCCCTCAACTGTAAAGCACTCTCCACAACAGCACCCTGCATTGCATAATGCATAGCCGTGACCCCGAGCGGCCCTTCTTTGCTGTTGCGTAACCATATCGTCGGCGCCCATGCAGTCAGAAACTTCATTCACGTCTGTACATATACGGTACGGAGGTACTTCTTCATTTACTTGCGTATTTTACTGTAATGTCCTGTGTTTGTATTCTAGTACTTGTGACTTTCGAATATAGGTATGTATGTATGTACATGAGAGTGAATTTACATATGATTGATATATGTAATGCATCCGTTAAAATACAAGATGCTCATTTCCTGTCCCTCAGCTGTACAGTACTGTACCTAGTATCTAAAACTTGATATTAAGTGAATAATTCTCGCGACATGTACATGAACATGAACACGAGCGTGATTTCTACATACATATTTTCGATCTCAAAAAAAGAATCCCATCCACCCATCCATCCATCTATCCATCCATCAAATTAAGTGACTCAAAAAGAAAATTAAGATAAAGGGAAAATCCTCCAATAACCGAATCCCACAATCCCAAGCCCAGAACACACACAGCACAACACCACAAGAACCTCCGGTAGCGCGTGCAACGTAACATAACATATATATATCGCCAATCCTCTCTCACTCCTTGCAGCAATCAAAGTCGCAGTCGGTCGCGGCAACGCGCATGTGCAATCCAATACATATCGATTCCCACTGGACACGACTATAAAATAGATATCTAGGTACGTACCCCCATCATATTCTGTAATTTGACAACCGTATTGCTATTTTATTTTTTTCTCTGGCTAAGTTACTAACTACGATAGTGCCTCTAGCTTGCCACTTATTTGATAGGTAGGTACGAAAGGTATATATATATCTTTGAAATGAAATGATCTATCTGAATGAAGCGAGTACTGCCGAGACATGTATCGTAGTATTGGCTTTTGAGTACCTGGGTTTATATATAGATATGTTATAGATAGATGAATGGAGCTGTTGTTTACTAATACATGGACTCGGAGATCTACATTATCTCTGGAAAGGAATAGTATTAGTGATAACTCATAATTAATTAATAGAAACTAAGTCTGTAATCTCATGGGCAAAACATATTTAGATAGATAGCAAAGAGAATCATGCTGTGAGGTTATATTTATGTACCTGAGAACCGCATTGCACCAGCATTGTAAGTACTCGCGCTACTCGATAGTCTTAAAGTGACACATATCATATACATATTCCTTATCCAAATTACAATCTGAGTATTATGTTCAATCCTTAAACTATCAGCGCGACACTCCATACCCAATCCAACCAAAATAGCAAGAGCCCCCTCCCGAAACCATCAAATACAATAAAGAGGGTAAAAGCATTTGGTGCTTTGTTTCCTAACCTAACCTAAGCTCAGTCAAAACTGTGACCATGACGCCAAATTACGATCAGACCACTTGGAAGCCTAAGGGGAAAAGGACAATATAGAAGCGGAAGATTTCCGTAGCTTGTCCTACAGGTTACAGGTCCGGGTTATTTCGGATCTGATATGATATGATGTGATATGATTACAGACGGCTTTCGATAGCTGCGAAGTTCTCCTCGCCAGGCCAATGAGATTCTGGCCAAACATGGCGCATTGCTTCCCAGATATGCCTAATTGATGTGTTAGCTTGATTGTGGAGGTAGAGTCTTAGAAGTATAAGTTAACCTGACGTGGATGATCTCGAGACCATCTTTGACTTCTTGGGGGACATCCTTGATGCTGTATAATGTTAGCGTAAAGACTAGTGGAGGAAACATTTAGGACCCATACTCTTTCCTGTTCTGTGCTGGTAAGAGGACAGTCTTGACACCAGCGCGAAGAGCTCCAATGAGCTTCTCCTTGATACCTCCCACAGCAGTAACGCGTCCGCGTAGAGATATTTCACCCTAAAACGAGTCGTTAGCGAGTATCTAGGATCCGAAAGGAATGGGTGGAGATAAACATACCGTCATTGCCATGGTAGGAGGCACCGCTTTACCGGAAAACAAAGAGATCAAAGCAATAGTGTGTGCCATACCGGCAGATGGACCATCCTAGTAGCCAAGTAATTAGCGGACTATATATATCACGATATCATAAAATACTAGTAGACAAACCTTGGGGATTGCCCCTGAAGGGCAATGCACGTGAATACTTCGTTTCTTCATGATGTTCTCCGAAGGGTCATGCGTCAAACCCAGCTCGTATGCATGGGCTTTGACCCAGCTCAGTGCTACCTCGACACTCTCCTTTAGTACGTCACCCAATTTCCCAGTGAGCTGCACGCTACCGCTCCCTGGCATATCGGCCACTTCGATGAAAAGTATGCTGCCGTTGCCACCAGAACTATAAGCCACGAGACCTGTGACAATCCCTGGACGACTAGCCTTATCGTCAGTATGTCTGTTGTCACAAAGCTTGCTTCGGAGGTCTCCATTCTCGGGTTAAGGAGGTATCGTGGAATACATACCTGGTTTTCTCCGCGATCTCCTCGTCGAATTTCTCGATCCCCAGGATTTCTTCGATGTCTTCTACGGATAGATGTGGTTTGTACTTCTCTGTAAGACTGGTTAGTATTCGCTACCTAATGATCATGCGGAAGGAGCTTCTACCCGTATGGCCCGAGTCTTTTGCCTCCGCATATTCTACCGCCTTAGCACGACATACAGAGCCAATCTCTCGCTCTAAGTTACGGACGCTACAAATTAAGTGGTTAGTCAAGTTATGGTAACAGTAGTGAACCACGCCATAATGGAGTGACGAGAGTTCACAATTACACATGTCAGAGCACAATTCGGTTGGCTGGGATTCAGGGAAGCAAGGGTCATCGATACTCACCCTGATTCGCGAGTGTACGATTCAATGATCTTAGACACAACATCTTGGCTAAACTCAACCTGCCCGTCTCCGAGCCCGTCTACACAACGTCAGCGGCAAAATACAATATACTCAGCTGATTATAGGGGGCTGGCTTACTTGTGCGAATCTGTTTTGGGATTAGATGCTGCAAAGCGATATGTCGTTTCTCGAGTGTTGTATATCCTGATAAGCTTATTGTTTCCATTCGGTCAAGTAGTGGTGGTGGAATCGTATCTAGACTATTTGCCGTAGCAATAAAAAGAACCTTACTCAGGTCAATTGGAATGTTGACATAGTGATCAGTGAACGTATGATTTTGCTCGGGATCTAAAACCTCAAGCATCGCAGCTGAAGGATCACCATGAAAGTTGGAGGTGCTACAGAAGCGGGGTTAATGAATGGAGGCTTTTTAAGACAACAACGTTACTTACCCAACCTTGTCAATCTCGTCAAGGAGAAAGACAGGATTTGCCACCCCGACCTTTTTCAACCCATTTACTATTAGGCCGGGCATTGCTGCCACGTATGTTCTGCGGTGACCTCGGATTTCTGCCTCGTCTCTGACACCACCCAGGGAGATACGGTGGAACTTCCGGCCCAAGGCTGTCGCAACGGATTTTGCTAAACTGGTTTTGCCGACTCCTGGGGGACCAACAAGTAACAAGATAGGTGATTTGTCGATCATCCTTTTGCTTTTGAGAATTTCCATCTTGGCTGCAGCATTTTCTTCCTCGGCTTTGACCAGTTGTGAATTTACGTCATCGTTTATGTTTTGTTTGAGTTTGAGAACTGCCAAATATTCAAGGAGCCTCTTCTTGACCTTCTCTAGACCATAATGGTCACCATCGAGCTGTTTACGCGCCCTAGATAAAGTATCAACGCCAAGTTGATCTTCTGTCGTTGCAGACCATGGTATCTCGGCCAAGGTTTCCAAATAATTACGACAAACCTGATACTCTGCTTGAGCTGGTGACATTTTCTTGAGCCTCTTCAACTCTCGATCTGCAACTTTCGCAGCTTCTGGTGTCATCTTAGCATTATCAATCTTTTTCTTCAATTCTTCTGTCTCATTAGGCTCTTCATCATCCTGTGATCCATTCATACCTGCCATTCCTGGTGGCAATGGCATTCCAGACATCCCAGGTCTTCGCATACGATGTCCATTCAGTTTGTTGAATTGTTCGATATCGACGTTTGCAGGGATGTTAGAGGTTGTGACCGTGGTAATCCT
>JWJA01005182.1:0-15329 GCA_000812885.1 Lanzia echinophila
AAAGATGTGGCTTACTCTTTGAAGTACAGTCGGCGGAGCGAAGTCGACAATCCAGCGAAATACATCCCCACTCACAGCTAAAGAGTAGTTCCTAAGGTTGGATATGTCATAAGGTAGCGATGCATCACCTTCCGCAGGGGGAGGAAGTAGCTAGAAAAGCAGTATCAGTATTCAATACCGACGACAGGAATTATTTTGTTTATTTGGTGTGAGGCTTAGATATACTGACTGTAAGAGTTTTATTGTCAAGTGTGTATACGTTATTGTCAATACTCTCCCATGACAGGCGAGCCTTAGGGTCGAGTGAGTCCCCTGCAATTTACAGATTAGCCGGGCGAGAGTTGTCAAACAGGAAGGCTGCTTACCCTCTACAAAACGAGGTACAAAGCAATGAGCAGTCTTGTCGATGAGATTGCACTCGCGGGCAACGCTGATCGCTGTCAGTATGTTGTCTCCGGTACACATTACTTTTCTAATTCCGGCTTCAGTCAACTCGTCCAAAACTCCAGCTGTGCTGGGTTTCAACTTGTTTTCAAAGATGATAAAGCCAATAAAGTCCAGTTCCGATTCCGCTTCTTCACGGCTCATCTTTTGTACTTTTACCCAATTGAGCTTTTTGATGTGTTTGGTGGCACATGCGATGACGCGAAATCCCCTATGCGTATAGTAGGCAAGGAGGTCTTCGAAATCGCTTGGGACTTGAGAGAATTAGTTTTCGGTGTTTCTCTGCAGGTGAATAATACGTACAGCTTTCAGGCCGACAGATATCTTTCATGCACTCAGGGGCCCCTTTCACATAAATATCGCATCCTTGAGATCCAAAATTTCTGACAATTACGCTCGCCCTACGAAGCTGGGAGACGAACTCAAAAGATTTCAGGACGCCCAATTCGATAGGGGACTTTACATACAAAGGTTAGCCTTACAAATGCGCATGAGTAGATGGTTTACTTACGCCACTTACTTCACCTTGGTCATCCAAATCATATTCCATCCCAATAGGCGGTCGAGCAATCGACGGCGAAAGCCCACCTGATTCCTCATCGTCCGCATCTCCAGACTTCTGGTGGCCTTCATCAAATGTCCAGCGCGTGAAATCAAACATTTTCAGGTCCAAGGGATCGCCCATTAACTCCCCATCCACAACTCGTAAGGAGTGGCATGTAGCCATTGTATACAAAATAGCCTTATGAATGCTGTAGTCTACGGTGGGATCGCGTTCGTAGGCTGCACCGGGTAGAAGTGACAAAGCATCTGGAAGGATGTCACTGAATCTCTTAGATGGTTGCTGTACAACTCGGATGCCCAAAACATCTAGTCCATCTTCGGTGAGGGTGCCAGTTTTATCGAAGCACATCACATCAAGTTTCCCGCCTACATTAACCCTCTGAGGGCTGATGCAGAATATTTGTTTCTTCCTTAAACGAGTCAAGGCAAAGTTTGTTCCAATCGTGAGAGTTGCCGGCAAAGCTGGAGGAACAACGATTGTTATAAGATCCAACGCTCTCACGATGATCAAGTGCCAAGCCAGCTTCAAATGAACAAAGTTGATGAATGAGGCCACAAATCCTAGCATTGCAATGCCACCCATGACGGCAATATACCTAAACGAATCCCTGTAGAACTTGAACCCGGACGGCTTTGGAAAAAGCATAGACCTAACTAGGGCCCCCTTCGTAGTATTGAAGCCCGTTCTCACAGCCATCGCGAGTCCGACTGCTTCACCGTCATTCTCATCATGAGGACGCCTCGCCCTGATAATCTTTGTTCCACAGAACAAGAAGTGCTTTGCTAGCTCTGGTGCCACGGAAGAAGCAGCAAGGTTGAGGAGCTGCATTGATTCGTCGGTGGCGGGGACTTTAGAAACTGGAACAGATTCACCTAGATCACTTAGAGGTCGTTTGCATAGAACGGGAGAGGGGTCGTACCAGTCAACATGCTTTCATTGACGATGCAGTCTCCAGCAAGAAGTATGCTATCGCAAGGAAATTGTCCTAGGCTGGGATCTGTGACCTCGTAGATATCACCAGGAACGAGTTCGCTAGAAGGAACGTAACGCCCTTGGAAATGTGTTAGCCGGAGATCTAAAAGGAAAGGTAGAACTCACAGAATGAATTGCGTAGCACGCGAACATCACATTCGAATCTGGATATTTCTCTCAGGCGTTTCATCGTCTATCATATTGTCAGAAGTTTGTGGTTATGATATTCATTGGCACTTACTGATCTAGTTTCCAAAAGTGTAGTTGTAATGCTCACTAAAGAAATGACAAATATGCAAGTAGCATAGTAGTAGTACTCATCTACTGACCACAGAATAAGACTGGCAATCTGAAATACGTAGAAAGGATGAAAAGCCTGCACAATCAGCATTTGTTCGTTTAACGGTGGGGACTGTATCTACCTCATCAACGAGAAGTTGGGGAACAGTTTTTTGTTGGATATCGATCAGGTTCTTTCCGAAAACCAGTTCCCGGTTCTCTTTCTCGTCCCCGTCAATGCCAACGCGGATGGATTTGACATTAGTCCAAGCCGGATCCTTCCAACCTGTGATGTCTTGATTTAGTATGGCCCATTTGACATGTAAGAACTAAACACGGATGGGCATAAGTCGGGGGACATTGCTTACTGTTGCACAGCACGAATCTGTCTTTTAATGGATTGAACGAAAATCGCATATAGCGGTAATCGAGGATTCGCAAATTGTCTAGAATTGGATCATGTTCGTAATCATAAGACATAGAATAATGTTTCTCCGAGAGGCCAAAGACTGTTGATAATGAGCGCCCATATTCCGTAGATTTAACGTTTTGAACAACGAATTCTCCCCATTGATTCTATAAGCACGAAGCAGGTTAGCAAACTTATGCTATGTTTAAGTAAAGCAAAGTTGCCAAAGGCCTGATATGATTCGCAGATGCATTAAAATACTAACTTCAATAACTACCCAACCACATTCTTTCAGCGGCGACTGTTCACCAACGAGCCGAACTTGCCATCTAGGTAGCCATCTCAAGAGAAGATACCCAAGACCAAGCGTAAAAATGCATATTGCCACGTAAATTGCAAACCCTAGAGTACTTGTTCTAAACCCAGCCACAACTATGGTCAGATCTTCGGTAATAATGTATATTTTCTGATTCGTCCGATGCCCTCGAACAAGAGTGCTACCATAGGTCTTTGCGCTATCTGATCTTAAAAGGCGATCATGTACAGAACTTCTGGATTGACTGGTCGAAACCCTTCTCAAGGCGAGCGCACCAGCTTCAAGGTCAGATTCATCCTGTGGTAATTGAACATCCTCCTCCTCATCAATTATAGCACTATCTTCCTCGTCATCTTCATATTCGGGGGTTCGAAGTTGTCCTTCGTCATCATCATTTTCTTCGTAATAAGTAAAGCTTGTCGTTGAATCTGCCCGCAATCGTCGATGCGCGAATGAAGCAATACTGGAAGGAACTGACTCCGAGACTACGCCTGAGAACATTTCATCTTGTACCATTTCCACATCGTCCATAAAGCTCGCAGTCGACAGATTGGAATCTGTTCTGTATAAAGGTGTATAACTACTTGATACCCGTTGGGGATTGATAGAGCTGCTTCGTCGCGGACGACCTATGATATCTCCATTAGATTGTGCCATTGTATTTCCTTACCTTACACGCGCGTTGCGTGTGGGCTACCAAATACTTATATGTTAAATATAATATCCATGATTCAATTCAAGTCGGAGCCATTAAAAATTATTGAATGAAGTCGATATTGTAAAGTTCTTTACTTCATAATAGCTCTGGACCGCGTTATTCCTAGGTACCTACTAGTACGGTAAGTAGGTTAGGTACTAGTATTCTTTTAGTCTATGGTTAGACCGCACCAAAAATGATTTTTTTTTAACCTGAGGTGTTTGCGCCCCGCCTTATCGGTTATTCTGGTAGCCCGCAATCTGCAGTTAAATCTTGGACGCTAGAGTCCAACAACTTTCTCAACCTCCACCACCACCTCACGAACTTTTTCTTCCGAGAACATCACCACGAGACAAAATCTCTTAAATAGAAGGGATATCATTAAATTTTCATTCATACAAGTTCTTCAAAAATAAATCTGACAAGATGTCGGACATTCCCAAAAAATCCAACGTCCCAACCGCTCCGTAAGTTTTCGAAGAAATTATTCGAGTAGAAAAAAAAATGGGATTTCCCAACTAACCTTTATGTTAGCACTCCTCAAAATACCCCGTTGAACAATGCTCCTATTTCATCGCATGCTCAGCAGCCTGGTGTTGGCACGATTAAGGAGGGTATGTTACTCAGTCCCACACCGAATTTTTGAACCAATGATTGACACTTATTTCGCAGAGGACTTTGATCGCGCCGCAGCAGCTTCTATCTTTGCTCAAAACCCAAAACTCGTACAGATGATTCAAGGCAAACTCGGTTCCCTTGTTGGACGCTCGTCCGGATACGTCGAATCACTCCCTGCACCTGTTCGTCGTCGCGTTGCTGGTCTCAAGGGTGTGCAAAAGGAGCACTCAAAGTTGGAGGCAGAGTTTCAAGAAGAAGTTCTAGAGCTGGAAAAGAAGTACTTCGCCAAATTCACTCCATTGTATCAGAAACGTGCCAAGATCGTCAACGGAGAAACCGAACCAACTGAAGCGGAAATCGCAGCAGGCGAGGAAGATGAGGAGAACGAGGGAGAACAAGCAGAGAAATCGGAGGAGACCGCCGAGAAAATCGCGGGTATCCCAGAGTTCTGGTTGTCTGCTATGAAAAACCAAGTTTCCCTTGCCGAAATGATTACCGATAGAGATGAGGCGGCTCTCAAGGACCTGACCGATATCCAAATGGAATACCTAGACAAGCCTGGTTTCCGTTTGATCTTCCAGTTTGCCGACAACGAGTTCTTCACTAACAAGACGATTACCAAGACATATTTCTACCAAAATGAGAGTGGTTACGGTGGTGACTTCATCTACGATCATGCTGAAGGTGACAAGATTGACTGGAAGGCTGGAAAAGACCTGACTGTCCGTGTTGAGAGCAAGAAGCAACGCAACAAGAGTAAGTCTTTTCAAGTTTAACACTGTTCCATCTGGCTGACTCCTGGTATAGACACCAAGCAAACTCGTGTTGTCAAGAAGACTGTTCCCACAGAGTCCTTTTTCAACTTCTTCTCCCCACCCAAGGCACCTACAGATGACGACGATGATGATGCAGCCACAGACATTGAGGAGCGTCTCGAACTTGATTACCAACTTGGTGAGGATATCAAGGAAAAGCTTATTCCACGTGCAATCGATTGGTTCACTGGTGAGGCTCTTCAATTTGAGGAATTAGATGATGATATGGAGGAAGGCGATTTTGAGGATGAAGATGATGATGACTTGAGTGAGGAGCGCGATGATGATGAAGAAGAGTCTGATGATGATGATGTATGTCTACAATTATTACACCCACAAATATGCTACCCAGGTGACTAACAAGAACTTAGGACGATGCTGCGAAACCCAAGCAAGAAGCTGCTGAGTGCAAGCAAAGTTAGATGCCTACTCAAGGATCTTGATATTTCACTACCTTTGGCTCCTTTTTGAGGAAACCAATGGCCTTCAAGCACCCCCGAAGTGCTATGGCACACAAGTCGTCGAGGGAGATTATTTTGCGATTGCATAGGTGTTTTTCCAGTGTTGCATGTTAATCAGGTTTTCGTTTGCTTCTATTAGATTAGCCTAATTGCTCAAGAAGCATGCCCATCCGTACTTCCTTCCCCACTTCCACTGGTACAAAAGGCGTATGTATGTAGATCTCTTCAGAAAGAAAAAGTCAAAATTCACATCCAAACTAATTATGAATTGAATACTACCTAAGTATGTTTATATAAATAAATTGAGGTTAGTATTAACGTTGAGACAGGAGGATATGATCAACTTCGTAAAGTTCCCTTCATTCATTTTTCTCTTACAGCGTAAACAACCAATTGAACATGTGAAGTCACAACATATTTTGCCCCACCAAAATCTTTTTCGAAATTTTTCTACAAGGTTTGATTTACGTACGGAGTAGCTAGGTATGGAGACATCAGCCTTGTAGATACTCCATTTTAATTGGTAAATTTTAAATCCGTGCTGTTTCGGAGCCTTGTCAGTGACGCGATTGCGGGATTGATTTCTTTGCTTGTCATTTGCCTTGTCAAAATTTATTTATATTACCTACTACTTAGTAACCTTAGATTTGACTCACTCATTCACCCCTTGGCTTGGTGTTATAAATCCATTGTGCTTTCAGTCAATTGTCTTTGTAGTTGTTGTTTTTCTCAACTTTCATAATTTGACATTGATATTGACATTGAATACTTCATCATGACTACACCAGCACAAGATATTGTTGGAGCAAGTGGGCTTTCAAAAATGGTTTCTCATAGCTTGAGTCTTTCCCCTTCTGCGACTTTTCATTCCCCGCCATCGAGCTTTGGCGGTTCAATGTCAAGAACCACTACCAATTCCGTGGCAAAACAATTGAAACCTTTTGATACACAAGATATTAAGATTTTACTTCTTGAAAATGTCAATCAAAGTGGCAAAGACATCCTTTCTGCACAAGGTTATCAAGTCGAAGCATTGAAGACTTCCCTACCAGAGGATGAATTGATCAAGAAAATTCGGTGAGAAACAATAATGGTACGCTGGATATATGATTTACTAATAGCATTCATAGAGATGTCCATGTTATTGGTATTAGATCCAAAACCAAGCTGAACGAGAGAGTACTCCGCGAAGCCAAGAACCTAATTGTGGTGGGATGTTTCTGCATTGGCACAAATCAAGTCGATCTCGAATACGCTGCCAGACATGGAATTGCGGTTTTCAACTCACCATTTGCAAACTCTCGAAGCGTGGCAGAGCTAGTCATCGGTGAAATTATCGTTCTTGCTCGTCAACTTGGAGACCGATCGAATGAATTGCACAATGGTGTTTGGAATAAAGTTAGTAACAAGTGCTGGGAAATTCGAGGCAAAACGCTAGGTGTGTATTCTAAGGCGCCTTAAATTTGCATTAGCTGACTGTAAACTTATAGGTATAATCGGATATGGTCATATTGGTTCACAGTTGTCTGTCCTCGCAGAGGCCATGGGAATGAATGTCATATATTACGATGTCGTTAACCTTATGGCATTGGGTACTGCCAAGCAGGTGCCGACGCTTAACGATTTGTTAAACAGCGCAGACTTTGTAACATGCCACGTACCAGAGTTACCGGAAACCAACAACCTCATTGGGAAAGCACAGTTTGAGCAAATGAAGGATGGAAGTTATCTCATCAACGCGAGTCGGGGTAGTGTGATTGACATTCCAGCACTCATTGAAGCTGCACGATCTGGGAAGATTGCCGGTGCAGCTCTGGACGTATACCCAAGTGAGCCTGGTGGAAATGGACCTCATTTCACAAACGGTCTCAACACTTGGGCTGAAGATCTCCGTAACCTGAAGAATATCCTTCTCACTCCGCATATTGGGGGTAGTACGGAGGAAGCACAAAGGGCTATCGGTGTCGAAGGTAAGCATTTATTTGCTCGAGTATAATTGACTACTAACTAAACTCTCAGTTGGCGATGCCCTCGTCCGATACGTAAACTCGGGTGTAACACTTGGAGCAGTAAACTTGCCAGAGGTTAATCTTCGTTCTTTGACACTCGACGAGTCCAATCATGCTAGAGTGGGTTCCTACTGTTCAAGATTTCTGGAATTCTCAATTTGACTAACATACCTAGGTCATTTATATCCATCACAATGTACCTGGTGTTTTGAGAAAAGTCAACGAGATTCTTGGTGATCACAATGTTGATAAACAGATTACTGACAACAAGGGAGATGTATTATATCCCGTCACGATGTCAAGATATCAAATGCTAACTGTCTACAGGTCGCTTACCTTATGGCTGATATCAGCAATGTACAGACCAGCGACCTTAAGGAGATTGCGGATAGCCTAGAAGCCTTAAGCTGCAAGTTCCCCCCACCTCCCATCATATTAATGCTTCCAATGCTAACCTTCGCAGCACGTATCCTCACTCGTGTACTATATTAGATACAAAATTGAACCGGGATGGAAAAGTGTTGCATTTGCGGGGTGTGATTCAACAGGGCATATGTTAGGAGTGGCGGCGCTGGGCTTGGGATTGCATTCAGGCGATCTCTTCAACACAAGCAGGTATTAGAAAAGATGTAGACCTAAAAGAATGGGATATGGAATACATTTAGTTGGATATTGATTTAAAAAGGCCGAGATCTATTTTCATCATTTGGGCTAGACTATAATTTGTGTGAATGTAAGAGGAATCTCTCCAAGGAGTATGCTGTTCAAAACTCTGAGGGGGTGGTTCATCAGTTAGTGCATCCTGCTGGCACGACAGCTCATCATTGTAGTTGGTCCTCAGATTGCTCTTATAGAGATCCACAAAGTCTTTGGATACCTAGGTCCAATATGATATGCAGCAATCAAAATCTTTATTAAAGTAAGTCAAAAATTCATGAGACGACAATCAAAAGATCCATAGCACACAAATCTTTTCTGCAAGCATCAACCTCACTCCTAACTCCTGAGTCATGATGATGCCCTTGTTCACCCCAACTATGAACATGAAAAATCTTGATGAAATTCGAAAGTCTTGACCTATGGGTTTGAACCATATGTTACTTTATCAATGAAACATAAATGAAAGCAAAATTTGAAGATGTTGTCTACGTAAAAGGGCTTCTTGATGAGAGGTGGTATCTATTATCAGATCTTACTCCTAAAGTTTGCGGGATTCAAGGAAGCGGTGAGTTCGTATCCAAAAACCCGCCCACTAAATACTTCACCGCAGACTTACTCAAGCCTCAAAGCACCGATTAATTCTACACATAGGTAAGTACCTACAAGTGTTACAACAAAGCAGAAACTATCGACACCGTAAGTAAGTGAATTTGTTTATTATGCCCAATCATCTCCAAATTATATACGTATATTCTTTAATGATTTGATATTTAAGTAGGTAACTAACAACTGGAACGGAGCCGTCTTTAATCAATGCTTTTGTTGATTTGATTGATTCTAAAGTTTGTGTTGTCATAACAAGGGAATAATCAGTACCATATCGTACCTATTAAGTAACCCGGAAATTATTATTAATACATAAACTCGTACTTCCTCAACCACACATATGGTAGAAATAAGAATAAGATATAAGAACTAAGAATTAAGAATTACTAGGTAGTAGGGAGGTAGTAATACCTAGGTAAAGAAAACCCACAAACACATTATTGTATTACAATTTTGAGTGCATGAAATTGTTGAACAAAGGAATGAAAATTTGGAGGTCGGTAAACCTTGAAAATAGTAAAAAACATAAAAAATAAACAAATAAATAAATATATATAAAAATAGGGGTTCAAAATTTATTAATGAGATGTTTGTATCACAGTACTTATTTAGGTACAGAAGTACAGACCGAATGAAAGTTCCGTTTTATTTCATAAAATGTAAAACTAAAATATTTTAGCGTAACTTAAGACAATTATCCCTGCTGGCGACTGAGCTCGCGACAAGCATCCTAAACTAAATTCCCCCCCAAATACCCGTTTGCTCTTGAACCTCCTTACAATATCGAATGAATTTTGTAGCTATTCTGCACAAGAAGAGAAGACGACCCTTCTTCGGTGTTACATCTTCAACAGATTCTTCGCTATCTGCTTGAAGGGTACCTTTTAAAAACTCAGTGATTCATGCAGATTCATCCTGCGACTTTCGCTTCTGTATTGTTTCTAAGGTGAAGAAGTTCGAGGACAAGCAGGTTCACTTCTATCGATATCGCCATCATGGCGCATACATATGAGATTGGCACGAAGGCATGGCAGCCAGATGTTACGGAAGGATGGGTGGCTTCAGAGTTGGTCTCCAAAACACAAAATGGAGACAAATTTGTACTCGTCTTCGCTCTTGAAAATGGAGAGGTGTGTCTGGGCCAGCAATCCTTTATCTCTATCTTCTACCATGAAAGGACACTGACGTATTTCTCTTTCTGCAGTCCAAAACAATTGAAACCACAGAAGAAGCCTTGAAGGAAGCAAATAACAGCACATTACCACCTTTAATGAATCCAGCCATGCTCGAAGCAAGTGACGATTTGACGAATCTTTCCCATCTGAATGAGCCTGCTGGTAGGGTTGATTACCACCATATTTATTCCATTACGTGCTGATGAAGTTATGCAGTCCTGCAGGCCATTCGATTACGATATATGCAAAAGGAGATCTATACATACAGTGGTATCGTACTGATAGCAACAAACCCTTTTGCACGAGTTGATTCATTATATGTACCTGGCATGGTACAAGTATACGCAGGAAAGCAAAGAGCCACCCAGGCTCCTCATTTGTTTGCTATTGCAGAAGAAGCTTTTGCGTGAGTGTCTGCCAGTCAATATCATGGGCACCGCTAATGATTTTTCCTAGTGATATGTTACGGAGTCAGAAGAATCAGACAATTGTAGTATCAGGAGAATCCGGAGCTGGGAAAACAGTCAGTGCCAAATACATTATGCGCTATTTTGCTACGAGAGAATCCCCAGATCAGCCAGGAACAAGGACGAAACGGGGAACAGAACAAATGAGTGAAACAGAAGAACGGATTTTAGCTACGAATCCTATTATGGAAGCCTTTGGAAACGCTAAAACGACGCGTAACGACAACTCTTCTCGATTCGGAAAATATATTGAGATTATGTTTGATGATAAGACCAACATTATTGGGGCCAAAATTCGAACTTACTTGCTGGAACGGTCGAGATTAGTATTCCAGCCATTGAAGGAGCGAAATTACCATGTTTTCTACCAGTTGGTAGCGGGTGCTACTGAGGCCGAGACGAAGGAATTGGAGTTGAAGCCCGTGGAACAATTCGATTATCTCAACCAAGGAAGCTCGCCCACTATTGATGGTGTGGATGACAAGGCGGAGTTGCTTGCTCTAAAGAAATCTTTGGCGACAATCGGAGTGGACGCTGAGCAACAGACAGGTATTTTCAGGTTGCTCGGTGCATTGCTTCATCTAGGAGACGTCAAGATTACTGCATCACGAACGGACTCTGTTCTGGCTCCTGACGAGCCTTCGCTACTGAAAGCAACAAGGTTACTTGGCGTGGATCCGAATGAGTTTGCAAAATGGACAGTCAAGAAACAGTTGATAACCCGAGGTGAGAAGATCACATCGAATTTGACCCAGCAACAAGCTATTGTTGTGCGTGACTCTGTTGCCAAATTCGTTTATTCGAGTATGTTTGATTGGCTTGTGGAGAGTATCAACCATGCCCTTGCCACAGATGAAGTTTTGGCCCGTGTCAGAACCTTCATCGGTGTTCTAGATATTTATGGTTTCGAGCATTTCGCCAAGAATTCCTTCGAGCAATTTTGTATCAACTACGCAAACGAGAAACTTCAACAGGAATTCAATGCGCACGTGTTCAAGCTTGAACAGGAGGAGTATCTCAGGGAGCAGATCGACTGGACTTTCATCGATTTCTCTGACAACCAACCTTGTATTGACTTGATCGAAGGAAAGCTCGGTATATTGTCATTGTTGGATGAGGAATCAAGATTACCTATGGGCTCAGATGAGCAATTTGTGACGAAACTGCATCATAATTACGCCGCGGATAAGAACAAATTCTACAAAAAGCCTCGCTTTGGAAAGTCATCGTTTACTGTCTGTCATTATGCTATCGATGTTACTTACGAGTCGGATGGCTTCATCGACAAGAATCGTGATACTGTTCCTGACGAGCATATGGCCATTCTTAGGGCCTCATCGAACAAATTTTTGGGTCAAGTCCTAGACGCAGCATCCGCGGTGCGAGAAAAAGATACAGCCTCTGCAACGACCTCCAGTGCAACAAAGCCAACACCAGGACGACGCATTGGTGTAGCCGTCAATCGCAAACCCACCTTGGGTGGTATTTTCAAATCATCCCTGATCGAGCTTATGAGCACCATCAATGGGACTGATGTCCATTATATTCGATGTCTTAAACCCAACGAGGCCAAGGAGGCATGGGTTTTCGAAGGACCCATGGTACTTAGTCAGTTGCGAGCATGTGGTGTGCTCGAAACGGTCAGAATCAGTTGCGCGGGTTACCCCACAAGATGGACATACGAAGAATTTGCGCTGCGCTACTACATGTTGACACCATCATCCATGTGGACTTCAGAAATACGCGATATGGCCAACAAAATCCTTACCAAAGCACTTGGCGCTAGTAGCGGGGGTGGATTGGACAAATACCAACTCGGTTTGACGAAGATCTTCTTCCGTGCTGGTATGTTGGCTTTCCTGGAAAATCTACGAACTACTCGACTCAACGACTGTGCGATTATGATTCAAAAGAACCTTAAGGCCAAATACTATCGTCGTAGATACCTTCAGGCCAGAAGTGCAATTCTTTCATTCCAGTCTGTAGTCAGAGGTCACCTTGCTCGTAAGCTCGCACAAGAGAACCGGAAGGTTAGGGCTGCAACGACCATACAAAGAGTGTGGCGTGGCCACAAACAACGCAAGAAGTTCTTGGCTATCCGCAACAATGTGATCCTTGCACAGGCCGCAGCCAAGGGTTTCTTACGTAGGAAGGAAATTATGGAAACCAGAGTCGGCAATGCTGCTGTGATTATCCAGAGGACATGGCGAACAAGACTGGCAATGAAGAAATGGAGGGAGTACAGGAAGAAGGTTGTTATTGTACAGAGTCTTTGGAGGGGTAAGCGCGCCCGCCGTGGATACAAGAAGATCCGTGAAGAAGCAAGAGATCTCAAACAAATCTCCTATAAATTGGAGAATAAGGTTGTCGAGCTTACCCAGTCCCTTGGTACGATGAAGAGAGAAAATAAGACTCTATTGGGACAGGTCGAGAACTACGAGAACCAGATCAAATCGTGGAAGAACAGACACAATGCTCTTGAAACCCGTTCCAAGGAATTACAGACGGAGGCCAACCAAGCCGGTATCACAGCGGCACGTCTTGCAGTCATGGAAGAGGAAATGTCGAAACTCCAACAAAACTTTGATGAGTCGGCTGCTAACATCAAACGTTTGCAAGAAGAAGAGAAAGAATTGAGGGAGTCTCTAAGATTATCAACGATTGAGCTCGAGAAGACGAGGGAAGAGGGCACATTACACGAGTCTGAGAAAATCACACTTAGACAACAGCTTATGGATTTGCAAGATCAACTTGACATGGCGAAACGTGCTGCACCTATTATGCCAGCCAACGGAGAAGTCACGAACGGCGCTGGTGGACTCCAGAGTGGCCTTATCAATCTGGTCTCGTCAAAGAAACCTAAACGTAGAAGTGCAGGTCTCGAGCCTCGCGAGTTGGATCGCTTCAGCGCCGCCTACAACCCAAGGCCAGTTTCCATGGCTGTTACCGGCAACAATGCCCAACGTCAAAATCTCTCTGGCTCTACATTCCAGCCTAGTGTTGACACCATTGAGTTTGAGCTCGAGAACCTGTTAGCTGATGAGGAGGGCTTGAACGACGAGGTTACAGTTGGTTTGATCAGGAACCTCAAGATACCAGTCCCTACATCCACCCCACCACCAACAGACAAAGAGGTCCTTTTCCCCTCATACTTGATCAATTTGGTCACTTCAGAGATGTGGAATAACGGATTTGTTAAGGAGTCTGAAAGATTCCTTGCAAATGTCATGCAGTCAATCCAACATGAAGTCATGCAACACGATGGCGAAAAGAATGATAAGGTTGAAGAAGCGGTTAACCCTGGCGCCTTCTGGCTTTCTAACGTTCACGAGATGCTTTCTTTTGTCTTTTTGGCTGAAGATTGGTATGAAGCTCAAAAGTCCGACAACTTCGAGTATGATCGCCTCCTTGATATTGTCAAACATGATCTCGAGAGCTTAGAATTCAACATCTACCACACCTGGATGAAAGCTCTCAAGAGGAAGTTACAAAAGATGATTATTCCTGCCATCATCGAGTCACAATCCCTACCAGGTTTCGTCACCAACGAGAGCAACAGGTTTTTGGGCAAACTTCTCCAAACCAATTCAGCCCCTGCTTACAGCATGGATAATTTATTGAGTTTGCTCAACAATGTCTTCAAGGCCATGAAGGCCTATTATTTGGAGGATTCAATCATCACCCAGACGGTGACAGAGCTTCTCAGACTCGTTGGTGTCACTGCATTCAACGATCTTCTAATGAGAAGAAACTTCTTGTCCTGGAAGCGTGGACTCCAGATCAATTACAACATTACAAGAATTGAGGAATGGTGTAAGAGTCATGATATGCCTGAAGGAACTTTGCAACTGGAGCACCTAATGGTGAGTATTTCTTAAGTTGGCGATGCAGACAATAGTCACTAACAATGTTACAGCAAGCAACTAAGCTTCTTCAATTGAAGAAAGCGACCCTTAACGATATTGAGATTATTCAAGATATCTGCTGGATGCTCTCACCTAATCAAATCCAGAAACTTCTTAACCAATATTTGGTTGCCGATTATGAACAGCCTATCAATGGAGAGATCATGAAAGCCGTCGCCTCTCGTGTTACTGAGAAGAGTGACGTTCTGCTCTTGGCCGCCGTAGATATGGATGACAGCGGACCATATGAAATTGCTGAACCCCGTGTTATAACAGCGTTAGAGACATATACTCCTTCATGTAAGCCTCATATTCTTTTAAATATGATGCACAGCCACTAATCCAAAACCAGGGCTTCAAACTCCACGATTAAAACGCCTAGCAGAAATCGTCTCCGCGCAGGCCATAGCGCAACAGGAGAAATTGGAATATGCTCAAGAAGAAGTGGCTGAACAGTCAGACAATGAGATGAACGGCAATAGCTCCGCTTGATTGTGATCCATACTGCCTCTCACTTCAATTGTACCATCTTCATTCATAATCGTCTCAACAAGATATTTCTGGCCTGCCATGGCTCGGAGAGCCTTTTGTATAATGGCATATTGGGTTTTCATCAGGGAGCATTTGCAAAGTTGGGAGCACTCTTGATTGTTAGCGTATATTTCGGTGGTCGTGGAGAAACCCCCCCCCCCAACTCTTCTCGCTCTTCTCGAACAATCATCTTTTTGTTGTAGATTCGATAGCACGTGAGTGTCATCATATGCTTGTAAGATTTACCAATCTACCGCACGCAAATGGGCGTCGATGTTTTTCTTCCATTCTTCTTTCTATAATAGGGATGCTTTCCTAATTTTGAGGTTCTTTTTTTTGTGCTCCGAGATCAAGATTTTTTTAGGGATATGGGGAATATGAGATGATATTGATGAGTAGA